>CAUYLG010038733.1:0-93743 GCA_963573385.1 Cacajao melanocephalus
ACAACCCCAAATGAAAAACCCAATCCCCTGAGTTCCCCTCCAGTGCATGGAATACATCAGTGTCTGACTCATCTGCAAATAGAACCACCATTTTCTGAAGAGAAAGAACTCCCATTTTCAAAAAGAACAGAAAAAAAAAAATCACAACTGTACTCTTTCTGCTGCTGCTTTTTTTTTTTTTTTTTTTTTGAAACAGAGTTTCACTCTTGTTACCCAGGTTGGAGTGAAATGGCATGATCTGGGCTCACCACAACCTCTGCCTCCCAGGTTCAAGTGATTCTCCTGCCTCAGCCTCCCAAGTAGCTAGGATTAGAGTCACGTGCTACCACGCCAGGCTAATTTTTGTATTTTTAGTAGAGACAGGGTTCTACATGTTGGTCAGGCCGGTCTCGAGCTCCCGACCTCAGGTGATCCGCCCACCTCGGCCTCCCAAAGTGCTGGGATTACAGACGTGAGCCACTGTGCTTTCTGCTTCTTGACCACACATTCCTGTGACTTTCTTTCTTCTTTGTGCTTTTCCTTACTAGAAAGAAGTAGGGCAGAATTTGTTTGGGGGAATCCTTGTAACATTTCTTCCCTAGTAAAAAATAGGGAAAAATAAAATCTGGTCACAAAAAAAAAACAAAAAAACAAAAAACAAAGTCAAAGGAAAGAAGAGAAGGGAATTAATATTTGTTTAACAACTAATACATATGTGGCACTGTAATTGCTGTTTTAGTCGTTATTTTATCAATACCCACAATCATCTGAGGTAGGTACGACCCTACTTTATAGATGAAAGGATGAAAATCAGACAGGTTCAAAAATTTGTCCAAGGTCCACAGCAGAGGTAGAAAACTAGTACGATCACTCTTCTTTTTTATCACTTTAACATGCCAGCCATCTGGCTCTCTGCGTGCTAAATCCATCTGCTGTCAGGAGGCCTCACCTCCCCTACCACAAGCTCAGCCAGGTTGATCCAGGCACCTAGTTTGCAGAAGTTTTCATGTCTGTTTGACAAAACACAGGAAAGAAAGGCAATCTAGGAACAGTTTGAGCTGCAAAGCTTTCTGGAACAAAGGGTTTTAAACTCACCTTTTTTGAATGATCTCAATTCTGAGAGAAACAAATAAAAACAAGAGTCTTTTAGCTGTGGTCTGTTGGAATAGCTGAACACTTTTCCCGGCATGTGACATCATTTTCCTTTCAGACTGCCATGATAAAAATAGCCCGGCAGACCCTTTGAACCATTGTCTTCCTGAAACACAATGTGGATTGTGTGTGTGTTTACCGCTTTGAAGAAACACTTTGTGACATGAGCCATGCTGACAAGCTGTTCCAGGGGCCTGACTGACGCACAGCAGGATCTGTACACTTGTTAGGCTTACACTGAGCAGACACACACACACAACACACACACACAACACACACACATGAGCTGCTCTTATGTGGTCCAGCCATTCCACACGCAGCACGAGGCCCCCATTCTCTCTTTCCTATGCCAGTAGATCGGGAAGATGTCTGATCAGTAGTGTAAGAAGCTGCCATCCTAAATTTTTATCTGCTTTCTTGTCTGGGTGGACTCAGCACATTCCGTCTGTGGACTATGTCACTTAGGTGACCTCTCTGGGCTCTGGAAAGGTGAGGTGAGTAGGCCTCCTCTGTCCTGGGGCCTTGACAAGAGCTTCCCCTTCTCATAGTACTTTAGATGGAGAGCTGGTTGCTGGAGAGGAAGTGAGGACCCTTGCTGTGCAGCATATTTTAGGAGCACAGGGAAAGGAAACTGACCTGTGTCAGTGAGACTCACAGTGTTAGAGCCTCTCAGTTAGACTGAAACATTCTGGCCAAGACCAGCTATTCCACTGTCCCCCAAAATTTTCAAATCAATAGTTACCAGGGCATGAAGCCACTTGACTAAGTCTCACAGTCACTGGCCCCAACACCCAAGGGCTCCACATCCAAGACCTTCCCACATCTGTATATCCATGGCTACCCCGTATCCACAGGAGAGATGGCAGGACCCAAAGGGAGGAGTCATGACTGGCCCTCCCACCAAAGCAGAAGCAGAGTAGCCTAAAGGTCTGCAATAAAAGTGAATCCAGGTGTTAAGGCGTGCACCCTGCAGGCGGCAGTCACTCCTGCACGCCCCATCAGGTGTTAAGGCTTGCACCCTACGGGCAACAGTCACTCCTGCACTCCCTGTCAGAGCCCTTGGTCAGACCCAATGTGCCAGCTAGTTCAACTTCCTCTAAGCATCATCAGGCCCGTGACCAGCAGGAAGTGGTGACCAGCAGATGAGCCTGCCTTTAGTCTGGTGCAAGGGCAAGCGGACACCCCAGGCAGGGGAGTTCAGCCCCACCACGACCTCTACCTTCATGCACAGGCAGGCCCCAGGGCCATCAATCAAAAGGCAGCATGGCTGCAGATCACCACCAGCCTGCTGTATCCTCCTAGGCCACCTTCACACCCCATGTCTCCCAAGGGTCCCAGGAAAGAAAGAGGAGCCCCGTGTTTGAAGTGACTTTAAGGAGTATCTGTCTGCTGCAACCTCTGCAATCTCTGACTGCATCCTTGCATAGATGGGGAACTCACTCTTCCTCAGTCAGCTTATTCCACCTCCAGCCATTTCCTTACTTCAACCTCATACTTTCAGCCAGAATCTCCAGGGCCCTCTGGAGCCAGTGCAATCCTTCAAACAACTACCAATCGAGCTGCTCTCAACTCTATACGGATATGAGCATGAAACAGTTTTCTTTTTCTCCAGTGATCTTCTTCAGTCCTACCTTGTCAGATCTCCCATTTCCTTCCCTTGATGACATTTTGCAGATTTAGGCTTAAATTCTATTTAAGCTTCATCTTCTTCCTTCCTCTAATACTTGCTTCAGAGAGACCCTAAATGTGTACAGGGAGAGAGTCATGGCCTATCTCTGGGTCCTTTTTCTTTAGGGCAGCACTTTCCAGTTAATGTCAGGGTGAGAGGCTGAGAGAGGAAAACAAACCAGTGTTTCTTTAGTTCCTTGGGTCCCAACACAATCCTCTCCCTGTTGGTTGCCTTTGCTTCCGAGGCTAAGAGCTGGGGACTAGATTTGGCCCAGCTGCAAACCTCCCTGTTGGTCGGCACAGCTGTTGGCACCCTCAGGGACAGGTGTTTCAAGGAGCTGTGTGTCTGAGTCTTAGAGCCCTTCAGATGGCATGGTTCCTTGCAGTCTCTCTGGTGCCCTCAGCTGGAGTCACCTGCACACATCCCATGGCCTTGCAGGAGTGTTGACCTATCCATTGGGCAGTAACTCAAGTGAGACAGTGGAGAAAACCAACTCAATCCCAGCTGCCTTCCACAAGATGCCCTCCCTGGACCCAGGGAAACTCATGCATTCCTGCCTGCCTCACCTTTGCTTTAGGGCCCATCAGTTCGGGGCATTTTGTTCATCAGTAATCCCATATGTACTAAAGATGCAGGTGAGAACACAATGGGTAAAAACAGCCTGAAATCCAGATCTACAGGGCATGTGCACACTCTTCTGAACACCCCTAGTGAAGAAGCTCTCACACCTCAGCAGAAACCAGGTGTACTCCCATTGGTACAGATGAGCCAGGAAGAGGCCCAGCAGGTGCTGACTCAACTGGAGGGGGCCAGAGGCCAAGTCCCTCATCTGTCCTCTTGGTGAGACAGAAAGGAGGCACCCTGCCTCACAGACGTCCCAAAGGCGAGCAGGATGTGGACTCTGGCCTGAAAAGAAAATGGTAGATTGGTAAATACAAACAATGGGAGCCCCTAGAACCTGACTAATCTTCCCTCTCTCCTTCTCCTCTCTCTCTTTCCCTCCTCAAACACTGACTGTAAGGCCTCATTGATCCCATCTAATCAATCCATATATATTGATCCAACATTTCCTTTCCCATCCTACTAGAAGGCTTCTAGAACTTTGGTTTGGTTATGAGGGAGAGTGAGCAAAGTTCAATGTGAGATTAATAATAATAGTAACAGTTATTGCAGTAATAAGCCAAAGTCTTGCTTAGCACACTTTACATACTTCATACCTCAATGAATCCTCACTTCCACATAAGGAGATGGGTGCTCCAGTTTTCTGCCAGGGCAGCAATCAGTCAGCTGCTGCCTGGACAAAGCTGTGTAACAAACTGCCCCAAAATTCCTTGGCTCTCAGTGAGCACTTATGCTCATGTTGACAGGTCTGCAGGTCGACTCTGGTCCAACTGATGTAGCCTGAGCTCAGCTAGAGCTGAATATCTCTGCCAGACTGACTCTCCTTGGGGAGGAACTACTCAGCAAATTCATTAACTGGGAATTTGTTTGCAGTTCTGTTGAGAAGGAAAATTAATTGTCAATGTATAGAAGATCTGCTAACTACCCTCCAAAAACTGTGATTCTGTGACAATATTGATCCAGTCTTGATTCCTTAGTTGAAATTTCAAGATTTATCATCTGCTATTGCTTGTTAACTTCAAGCATGTGATGTCTTAGAAGCAGTGGTAACCTTAGTTTGCCAAATGATTGAAGCTGTCTGCCTTCCTCTGGGTTTCAGGAACCGGCTGCCACAGGCTCCGGCCCCACAAGAGGCTGGTCCTGTTTCTGCCAGCTCCTGGTGGGTATGTGGCCCAGGGGCAGCTATCAGCCAGAGGGAGATGGGGTAGAGATACAAACTTGTCCCCAAGGAGGGGAGTTGAGAGGCAAACCTAAGAAATCCAACTGGTTGTTGAATCAGAAGTGAAATTAAAGGTTTCTACCACTCCAATCCATTCCCTGTCTTTTTACAACATAAATGTAATCCCATGACTTCACTTGCTTAAGACTCACCCACAGCACCCCACTGACCTATGGACACACCATAGTGTGGCTTCCAAGTCCCTTCATGAAGGGATCCCATTCACCTCTCCTCGCCTACCAGCCTCCACCCTCTGCTCAGCTTGTTCCCTTGGCCTGGAATCCCTGCCCTTCTTCTATTCTCTCTCTGCCTGCAACTCCCCATCTGCCGTCCCGTCCCTATGTGTTATAATCGCCACATTCTTTAAGATCCAGCCCAGCCTCCCAGCATCACGACACCTTTCCCACAGGCCCATTTCGGGACTAGTCATTCCTTTGTCCCCGCCTTGGCACTTTGTCCCTCCTGGCACATCATGTTCTGTCTTGCAGCATTGTTTATGGAAACCAGGCCTATCTCCCCCATGGGGCTCTGAATTCCTTGAGGATAAGTACTACATCTTACTCACTTTTGCATTCCTTTCCCCTTCTCTGGTGGCTTGCACATCAGTATGCAGTAAAGGTTTTGAAAATGAATAAGTGAATGAATGCTCTAAATTAAGAGCTGCCAAGCTAACAGGCAGGTCTTCTCTATGGCCCAGTCTAAGGGCAGCTGGTGTTTCTACTCCAAGAACTAAACAAACAAATCATTTAGGCAACAGGAAAAAAAAAATTACTATTTTTTAAATAGACCTACAAATAATAGAAAGTGCAACTTCTAAACAAAGGACAGGAACATTGAACATAAAATTTTGGGAGCAAAACCATCCTGAGGTACTATGCTACAATTCTGCAAAATAATCAAAATCATAACCAATATTTGGGCAACAACCTGACATTTTCTGTCTTTCAAAATACAAAATGTACCAAGATAACCACAGAGCAGTTATCAGACAACCCGTGTCACTGCAAAGTCCATTACCAAATCCCATTTGCTCCAGTTTCTCATTTCACATGAGCTATCATCTTGCTGCTCTCCTGTGCCACCACTTAAGAGCCTCATTATTAGTCATGGGGAGTACACATCTGGATGGGTAGAGTGTTTACAATTATATTTTAAGGTGCTTCCCAAAGCTATAAAGTCAGAGCTCTAAATGGCATGATGGACAATGTAATTGTCAACAGACTATGAAACAGGTCTGAAATTAGAGTCAGCACTACTCAGCCTAGAAGGATGGGCTAGCAGAGCAGACACATCAAAAAGGTCTGATGCGGGGTTCGAGGAGCAGGGTCAGAAAGCTGAGTGATCTTGAGCAAGTCACTTAAGCTCCTTGGACTGAATTTCTTTATCTAACAAAGACAGTGGGACTTGACCTCTGAGGGTCCTTTCAGCACTGAAAGTTTCCAGGGAGGGACAGAAAAGTTCTGCTTTTTTTTTTTTTTTTTTTTTTTTGAGTTGGAATCTGGCTCTGTCACCCAGGCTGGAGTGCAGTGGCGCAATCTCGGCTCCCTGCAGACTTCACCTCCCAGGTTCAAGTGATTCTCCTGTGTGAGCCTCCCAAGTAGCTATAGCTACTGGGAGGTTCCGCATAAACATCACCAGGATTACAGGCCTGGCTAATTTTTGTATTTTTTTTAGTAGAGATGGGGTTGCACCATGTTGGCCACGCTGGTCTTAAACTCCTGGCCTCAGGAGTTTAAACACCTCAGCCTCTCAGAGTGCTGGATTACAGGTGTCAGCCACAGCACCCAGCCAAAAATATTAGGTAGAATAAATGAGACAGCCGAATGGGCCACCAGCCACAAAGATACACTATTTATTGAGCTGTTATTTTGTGCTGAGCTTTGTGCCTGACATCCTACAATTGTAATTAAATCCACACACAATCCAAAACAGCACCATTATTGCCATTTTACAGGTGTGGAAATTCAGGCTCAGGGAGATGCAGTGTCTTGCCTGCGGTCACCAGCTGGCTAAGTAATGGGGGAGTGGTAGATGAACTTAGGTCGGATCAATGCAACCCCCAGGCTCTTTCAACTAAGCGCCACTCCCTTTTTCGTCTTGTGTTGTTTTGCAAGGCACCGGTGTTCACTGTGTAAAAGTCTCACAATATTCTACTCGTGTGACAACATCGTTGCAACTTTTCCTTTTCAAGGCTGCTCCCATAGGCTCCACTTACACAACGTGACTTTCCAAGGCCACACCAGGCCCTGTGTCCCTCTTGGTGATTTCCCTGATGAAGGGAAACACTCATTTTCTCAAGCATATTAGGACCCAGTTTCACCAGTGAAGATCACCAAGTAAGGAGAAGGGACTGATAAAGACTCAAAGGCTGAATGAGTCAGGTCCAGGGGGGGCTCGTGAGGTTACCCTTCTGGTAGCTCATTGACTAAAATGTCTACACTTTCAATGAAGTTTTAGGGATATTACTGATTGAAAATGAAGGAGAAATTCCTAGGTAATATTAATTAAGATACCATAGAACATCTCTTGCCTTCCTTCCTCTCTTTGTTACAAGCGCGCATTGTGGGAATACAACAGACTAAACTACTGAGTTTACCATTTTCCTGCAGCCAATAGGTTGCTGCTGTTCACTGGGGTCTCAATAACCTTACAAGTTGGGACTGTAATAGTTGGTGATTTAATTAAATGGACATTGAATGCTCTACCCAATGCAAAATAATCCCGCACGAGAACGTGGGCCTATGAAAAAGCATGCTCCATCCCTTTGAACAGTTAGATAATTTGAAAGAATCCACATTTATTAAGATTCCAGGATTCTTCCTGCTGGGACAACAAAATAAACCTACTGTGGAAGCTGGAGAACATATGGCTGGTGCTGATAAAGGCGGAGGTTAGAGACTAGAAAAATCATCTGAAAGACCTATGATGAATATCCACCTTTGGATGTCACATCTGTCCCTTACACATTCCTAGGCAGGTAGTTTTGATGTGGAATGGGGGATATTTAAATATTAAAGAACCAAAGGTAAAATCTTGGTCTATTATGTCTGGCTTCTACCCTTTTGTCTTCCTATGCGGACCTCTAAAATGACACAATTTTAGACAAAATATACTTTAGGTAAGTATGTTAGGCAATATTCTTTTCCCTCACCATCATATAAAGAGAAACCAGAAAGGCAGATGAAGAAAGGTTTGTTAAACCATTACCTATTTTGTTACACGTAAAATAAAAAAGACCCAAGGGTCTCTTTTCTTTGAAAAAATAAAATAAAATAAAATGGTTAGAAACACAAACTGGATGTACTGCGTTCTTCCCAACCACTCATAAAATAGTGATTTGGAAAATATGCGAATCTTCTCATGAGCTAAAAAAGAAAATGTTTCCATTGAGATTGTTTTCATAAGACACCCAGGAGAGTGCTTAACTCACACTAGATATTTTGCCAGTTTTAGCTCTCTCCACTCTCCTTAGGAACACTGTGGCTTGTAATGCTGAAATAGTTGCCATATTTTTCCAATATAACCAAACTATTGAAACAAGGTTGACTAGGCTGGCCCAGGCCACCGGCTAGCTGACTGTGGGAGGAAGCACTGGGTCATCGGCAGCCCTGGTGAGGCTCAGGTCTGAGTTCCCACTCTGCTCTACAAGTCCAGGTAAGTTACATGCCTCTCCGACCCCCAGTTTCCTCACAGGTAAAGTGGAAGCGCTGATGCTATCTGTTTAACAGTGTTTTTGTGATACTGAAATGAGGTACCTTTTAGGAAAGCACTTCCTAAACTTTAAAGTGATGTTCAAATGCTTTTTATGGATCCTGTATAACGAAAAGGCAAAGGGTTGCAGTTCCCCTCAGTGAGTGGATGGAAATAGCTTTGAAATTAATAATGCTAAGACTTCATCCCATTATTTGTTCATGCTAGAAATTTCCAGCTTTGACTCTCAGTCATTGCATACTTGGTCTAATTGATGTGACCCAGCAAAGGGATCTCTGATCTTTCTCAGCTTGCTCTCCAGGTCCATCTTGTTATCACAATGCACCATTAAAGAGGTACTCAATTTCAATAATGAATATTCAACAATATTGGTGTCCTCCATTACTACTAGAGAGAACTTTGAAGATGCTGAAAAATCAGCTCCTAGGGCAATATTATCTCTGAAGAAAACAATGCCAAGTCTCACCACTGGAGGAAATATTCTCTGAGTTTAGAGCAGCAATGACAAAAATGTGGCTCATTTCTGGCCCAGCATTTTGTTCTGGTAGACACAACATAAAGTTTAGCCAGTTGGATATGTTAGAGTGGACGTCTGCTGTTTTTGCCTGCCCAGGGTCCTTTTGGGTAAAAGACCTCATCTTTTCCTGCTAGCTTCTCTTAGGACATTAGCTTTGGGTGGAGCCACACCTTCTAGAATGGAGACTACAGGTGGCTGGCTTTTCAGATAGGTGTCAGACACCTGTAGAACAGACATACCTTCACTAGTAACAAAACATTCAAGTAGCTTAAACAATGAAGGTGACTTATAGGTCCATATAACTGACACAATTTGGGGTTTCATGAACAGTTTAATACGGGGCTGAAATGATAAAGGACCCAGTTTGTCTCAATGCCTTGGCTCATCTTTCAGTGCTGGCTCGCCTCCAAAATGCTCCTCTCATGTTTGTCTGGTGGCTGTCAGTGGCTGTATCTTTCCTTACCGAAGGAAAGGGCTTGGTCTCACATTGTCCTGATGTTTACTCTGTGCGGACTGGCCGACACGCTGGAGTGGACATTTGCTGTTTTTGCCTGCCCAGTGTCCCTTGGAACTCATCTCTTCCTTTTAACTTCTCTGAGGACATTAGCTTTGGGTGGAGCCATCCCTCTGGAATGGACACTAGAGGTTGGCTGCAGTAGGACTGCCTACTGTAGGAGGATTGTAGGATTGCCATCAGCTCAATCCCTGTGGTCGACAATGGAATGCACCAGATGGCTCAGCTCAGGTCACGTTTTCCACTCCTGAAGTTGCAGGGGAAATTAGTGAGAGACCTAACACACTAGTGAAGCAAAGGGGAGAATGGATATTTGGTAGGTAACCACACAAGGGTCCACTCCCTCAGGTAAAAGACTTTAATTTTTTTGAGACGTAGTCTCACTCTGTCACCCAGGCTGGAGTGCAGTGGTGCAATCTCGGTTCATTGCAATTTCCGCCTCCCAGATTCAAGCCATTCCCCTGCCTCAGCCTCCCAAGTAGCTGGGATTACAGGTGCGTGCCACCACACCCGGCTAATTTTTTGTATTTTTAGTAGAGACGGGTTTCACCATATTGGCCAGGCTGGTCTCGAACTCCTGAGGATTCATCTGGCTGGGCCTCCCAAAGTGCTGGAATTAGGGTGTGAGCCACCCTGCCTGGCCAAAAGATTTTAATTTTAACATGTAATAGTGATGATGGTTTAGTTTTTTCTATTTTTTCATTTTGTATGGCTCATCGGAGATGTACAATGGACATTCCCATCTGCATTAAATAAAAATTAGATTCCTTTAAAGGGGATGTTTTCAGATTTTGAAATTTATCTTCTTATATGAAGTTATACAATTCATCCACTCTATTTCAAGTACCCCACATTCTGACAGAAAAAAAAGTAGATGAAATGTCAAACATTTCTAGAAAGATGAGGAAAACAGGAGAAAGAACAATCATACAGTGACATAAGATAAAAATGGGAAAGTATAAATAATTTAAGTCACGACACTGTAAATGTGTATGTAATTTGACTTTAGTAAATATTTACCGCTGAACATGAAAACAAATTTCTAGTCATAAAACCCTCTACTTGATTACACTTTCAGCTAGAGAAAAATCTACAGAGAAGCCAAGCTACTTTCAAAGGTACAGACATTAATTTATTAAACAACTAGTCTTTTCTATTTTAATTTTCAATAACAAACACTTTTACCTTTTACAATGTCTTCACATTTGCCATTTATCAAAGATCTTTATGTGGTTTAAAAGCACATCACGAACATTCGGGAGATCATGCATCTTCATGGCTCTGACCAGATGTTTGCTATTGCCTACCTCACTCTTCTCAATGATGTCTTTGAGGGAGACAGTCCTACATTGGGTAATATATACATTGGATTATAAAGGTAGATCTTTCTAAATAATCAGAGGAAAATCTCTTTAGCCCTTTAAGGTTATCTGGGTTTGCAAACAGAAGAATACCACAAATCCATTTCTACTTCACAGGATCTAAGCACGCATGCAAATGCACACACACGAAGACTGCTGTAGGACCCGAGTGTCAGCCACACCTTAGACTCTAAATATTACATGATCGGCCTGTGTGAGGTCATGTAATTTCCCTATATTCCACTGGAAAAGGGCCATTCACATGAATTTTGGCACTGCGAAGTTAGCAAACTCATACAGAAAATGTATAATTATTCAAGGACCCCAGTAACCAGCCAAGCTGGAAGAAATGGTAGGATTTGATAGAGGGCACCGAGATTCGAAGAGTTGTAAACAAGGCTTATGAGGCAGAGTGGGAAGAAGGAGTGGCCACAGGCCAAGTCATTGTTCACATCCTAGAAAGAGGAGTATAAATAAAAGACTTCCATCTGCCCAATGTCAGCCCCATATAGGTAAGTAAAAATGCTTTGTAAATATTATTAATAGTGGAAAACAATGGATGTGATGCTCAAGGATTAAACCTTCAAAATACTCATTTTCATAAAGTAAATGAAACTCTCTTCTAGGTTTCCTTTTCTTTATGTCACAGGAATTTGACTATAGTTTAATCAGATAAATACTTAATACTAACATCCTATTGTAAAAGTAGAATAGCATTCTAATTAAAACACTGCTTCAACGGGTTTTCCTAATAGAAAGAACTAGAGTTTACATACAGCTAAACTTTCACCAACATAAAGAAAAATTTGCCAATTTTCAATAAATATTTTGTAAAGTATGTATAGGAAAACAAGGATTTATAAGGATACACTTATAGTTCCATTACTATCATGTATTTCTGTATCATGCACAAAAACAATTCCATTAATACATTTATTGTTTTATCCATTTCAGTACTTATACTAATACAGTCATTTTAATTTGGATATTTAAAATTTATAAATAGATTCACTGCTGTTAGTGCACTATCTGAAGCAGAACTCTAGGTTACTTATTTGTAATTAGGATTCAGACAAATGCCCATGTTTCTAAACACCACACAAAAAAACTAGCAAAAGTGGCAGAGACTGATTATACTTCCTGTCTGCCAAAGACAATGATCGCTACAAAAAGTCAAAGTGAACCATAAGTTTTTGCTTTCTATCTTGCCTGAACAAATTTCACAAATTCAAGAAAGATCCTTGAGCTTTTAACAGTCCTCACTCTTTGAGGAACGGCAAAGGATAGCAGCTCCTCTGTGGTAAGGACACGAGGCTAGAAGAGCATACTGGATTATATTAGTAATTCTCAAAGTGTGGTTCTGCAGCATCACCACCTGGGAATTTGCAAAAAAAATGCAGATTCTTGGACCCCTACCCCAGATCTACATAATCAGCAAACTGTCTTCAGAAGACCTGCAGAAGATTCTGATGCACATTACAACATGAGAACCAGTGTACAAGACCAAAACTATATTTAAGAGATTCAAAGTTCCAGATGCAAAGTAAATAAATCTAAGCTCCATCATCAGACTCAGTTTCTCAGAACCCGTCACTGCTGCACAACGTAGAACACTGATTTTCAGAACTATGCCATTGAAGACATCTAAACCATAATTTAAACACTGAATAATCTGAGAAAAAAAATAAGGCCACAGAAGTAAAAATCAGGGCAATTTTAACTGCTAATACCCAATAAAACTTAATTATATTTCTAACCAGGAAAGTTAGGATTTCAATTATTATTTTTTGAGACAGTCAAGCTCTGTCACCCCAGCTGGAGTGCAATGGCTCCATCTCGGCTCACTATAGCAACCTCCACCTCCCAGGTTCAAGTGATTCTCATGCCTCAGCCACCTGAGTAGCTAGGATTACAGGCGCATGCCATCACACCTGGCTAGTTTTTACATTTTTCATGGAGATGGAGTTTCACCATGTTGGCCACACTGATTTGGAACTCCTGACCTCAAGTGATCCACCTGCCTCAGCCTCTCAAAATGCTGGGATTACAGGTGTCTAGCCCTAAATTTTTAAAAATATTTTCAAAGCTATTTATTATGAAAAAATCATTTCCTAACTATTATTTCTCTTCGATCTTGTGAATATTTAATAAAAAGCTTTATTCAGGCTCATAGCTAAAGTACTTCATTAATGTAAAATATCATAATAGCATGTGGTTAGTTTTTACGCTGCTAACGTAATAAATTGAAATTTTTGAGTCATTCTGCACATTCTAGTAACTGTAGTTTCTTTTTGCACATGATTATCTTGGCTTTTAATTTCTAATTTTGTGAAAGCCAAAAATTCATATACAGCTAGCCTTCCATATCTATAGGTTCCATATCCACAGATTAAGCCAATGTCAGACAGAAGATATTCAATAAACAATGATACAATTTTTAAAAATGCAAATTTACAAAACTGCCAGGCATAGTGGTGAGTACCTGCAGTCCTAGCTACGTGGGATGCTGAGATGGGAGGACTGTGTAAGCCCAGGAGTTGGAGACCAGCCTGGTCAAAGCATCCCATTGTGAGTCCTCATCTCTTAAGAAACACACACACACACACACACACACACACACACACACACACAATACAGTATAACAACTATTTACATACCATTTATATTGTATTAGGTATTATAAGTAATTTAGAGACAATTTAAAGTATACGGGAGGATGTCTATAGGTTAAATGCAAATACTATTCCCTTTTATATCAGAGACTTCAGCAACTGTGGATTTGGGTATCTGTGGGGGTCCTAGAACCAATCCGAGAATACTAAGGAACAACTGTATGGACATGGCGGCTCCAAAATTTAGTCTCTGAAAAAGTATAATTATAATAAAATATGTAATTGCTTTATATATAAAATATGCAAATCATAAAATAATTGTTTATAATTATAAATATTAAATAAATGATTAAATACTTTCCTTGCTAAATCATCCTGACCTTTCCTAAATTTGGTTACCACATTAAGAGGACTAGTTCAGCTTCATGGTCTATTTGACCTTTGTTTTCTGAGATTAGTAAGAATTAGGCTAGTGAAAAAGACCCCTGTTTCAATTGCTCCATACTACATTTTTAAACGTGGCTCCCAAAACACCAAAAAGAATCTATGCTGTTAATGAAATACGTTAAATATTACAAAGAAAAATCACTGATTTAGAAAATGCAAACATCTGAACTACATCTCTATCATTTTTTTTTCAATGATAACTGGTTAAAAACACTATAATCCAGGAAAAAGTAAGGAAAACATGTGCCAAAACTGAAGCACCTGAATCCTGGCAACAATCTGCAATGAGGTATCTTTTGGAGGTTGTTTTATTATATCAGAAACATAGTTCTTAAAACACTTATCCAAAATCAATGGATTTGCTTTGTTTAAAAATAAAGTCATTCCTGCAGCAAGAGGGCTAAAACCCAGGTAGGTATCACTAGAAGAAAGGGTTTAGATGTACTGCAGTCATCTAGGATTCTGAAACCAGTGTCAGCATGCCCTAAGTCAACTGACTTCACTAAGTCTAATAACACAGCACAGCTCAGGAGATGCTGAATAAGCTCAGTAGACAAATGCACATTTAACATCAGATTATCTTCTCACTGCATTTTTTAAGCTTCTTGACAAATTTTTCAACTGCAGTAATTAGATGTATCCACGAGGCACAATATTAAAAGAGCTGTTAGATATATCTCTTACGATAGGTATGGGTATACCTCTATCATAACAAAACTTAAGACTAGAATATTGGACTACTTTTTTTTTTAATTGAGACAAAATCTTACTCTGTCGCCCATGCTGGAGTGCAGTGGCACAATCTCAGCTCACTGCAACCTCCACTTACTGGGTTCAAGCCATTCTCCTGCCTCAGCCTCCCAAGTAGCTGGAATTACAGGTATGTGCCACCACGCTTGGCTAATTTTTATGTTTTTAGTAGAGACAGGGTTTCACCATGTTGACCAGGCTGGTATCGAACTCCTGACCTCAAGTGATCCACCCACCTCAGCTTCCCAAAGTGCTGGGAATACAGGCATGAGCCACCATGCCCAGCCAACTTTCTTAAAAACAACTTTTTATAATATTTTTATGGGTTTTTATCATATTCTCACAAAGTTCTATACATCAAATAATCTGAGCTGGTTAAAGAAGATGACAAAATAAATGCAAGATTTAATAGTTTTTATTTGTTTAATTTGGTAAATGTAGAATGTAATGGTCTCAAGGCAAACCCTGGAGTACTTCAGTCACAGCCCAACAGTTAACATGACTCTGAAGAACAGTCTTATATTCAATATCTACTCACCTCTAACCAAACACATCTATAGAAATCCATGTACATATATATTAGTTCTCAACAACTCAGGATTTTCAACAACTCTAAAATTTCAATTTTATATTCTGAACACACTTCAAAATTACCCATTTGATGCAGGATATAACCATAAGGAGATAAAAATTCATGCAATGATACTCGGGGTTTTTTTTTAAAAATAAATCCAATATTTGATCATTCAATGCTACATAAAGTGCACTGAATATCTAAAATAAAACAAGTGCCAATTTTATCATTAATTAATAAGATATTTATTGTCTTGAAACCAAACCGGCCCAAGTTACTTTTTGTCTTTTTGAGTCAGCTCTGTATAAACTCATTTCTCTCAAATTTCCTGTGTAATAAAAACCAAGATATTTCATTTCTTCTTTGTGGTTAACAAGAGATGGCAGTGGGCTCAGGGTAGGTATGTTCTTGATAATTCAGAGTCAGAAAGTACTTCTTCTTGAGCAGAAGGTTCATAATCTCCCACATTTTCAACCAACTCAATATCTAACTCATCATTACTTTCTGCACTATAATCAACTTCTTCAAGGAATCGAGGTTCATCTTCATCCAAAACATAAGTGGTAGGGCTGTAACCAAAACACATAGAACATACAAGACTTTGTTAGGTTTTAAGGTCCTAATATAAGATTATTTCACCATACTGAACTTTGATTCCAATATAATATAAGCTGCATTCACTTTAAAAATCTTATCCAAATGAACAAGTTGAGATTTATAATAGGTGAAAGTTCCTTGTATTGACAATAAGCAGTGAAACGTGAATTATTAATTACAAGACTATCAATATATATCCTCAAATTAGATAGCTTAAAAAAAATGAAGTCTCTCACCAGGTTATTTCTTTGAAAGATTTCATCAATTTGCAGGCTAAGATTTATTTTTAAATTCTACTTTATCACTGTAAAGCAGGCAACATATGATTTGAATAGTCCTTAAAAGAAACTGTGAGCATTTAATTGGCTTCTTGAGTAATACACTAAAACCACTCACTCTAATTCTATAAAGTGATTAGCTGCCATAAAAACAGCCCATATACCCACCCTCCCAGTTTCCACAGGTTGACAATAAAAATGAAAAACAAGTGAACACTCCATACCCAGATTAATTACTTTCCCTAGGGACACAGAATAAGACATTTGCTTAAAAGCACTAAGTGCTTCTAAATATTTCATGAAGCAGGTTGTTTGGGACTGAGACAATGTTTCTACTAGGTTCTGTAATGTATTCTTTCCTAGAAAAATATCACATTATTCTTATTTCTCCCCATTTGTGAGATTTCTATACACACACACAATATCAAAGAAACACTACAGAAACATTTCAAAATCTCTAAGGTAGTGACCAAAACTACCTTAATTTCATATAGATGTATGTTTATTTATTTCCCAACTGTTTCCAAAAAGGATTTCCTATCGCTGATGCAATTAAAACCTATAAAATCAGACAATAAAAAGGGTACAAGAATCTGTTAAAATAAGAGAGAAGCAGATGTCGTTAGGCACCTAAAATGAGAGAATTCCTGCAACTGAGTATTAAATTCAGTTCAGATATCTGGAAGTTAAGGTAGGATGGGAAAGTTAATAGATTATATGGTTCTAATTTTCTGAGAAGAGAAAGCAAGACTCATCTGGCAAGAATATCTTTTTCCTGTAATTGCTTTAATCTTGCTCATTAAAGAGAAAAATGCATTGCAAAACCATCTTGCTCTAATGTAGCAAACTTCCTCTTAAAAGTTCAGAGCTTGCAATATGATAGAGTAGTCCAAATAAATCAAGCTGAGTGGCTTGGAGGATTATGTGAGACTTCACAACATACCTAACACTCAAAGAACAATTTCACAGTTTTTAATTTGCGACTAAAATATTTAGTATGAATCTGTTAGGTCTTTAGAGAAACAAGTTAGATTAAAGTAAATGATTATTTGGCTTTTTTTTTTCTTTTTTTTTTTTTTGGAGACAGAGTCTTTCTGTTGCCCAGGCTGGAGTACAATGGCAATATCTCGACTCACTGCAACCTCTGCCTCCAGGTTCAAGCGATTCTCCCATCTCAGTCCCCTGAGTAGCTGGAACTACAGGCCCCTGCCACTGTGCCTGGCTAATTTTTGTATTTTTAATAGAGATGAGGTTTCACAATGTTGGCCAGGCTGATCTCGAACTCCTGATCTCAAATGATCCGCCTGCCTCAGCCTCCCAAAGTGCTGGGATTACAGGCATGAGCCACCGTGCCCAACCTTATTTGACCTTTTAAAATGACTTATCATGTTTCTTTTTAAATATAATAATTCATTCTTCCTTCTTGAGTTTGTATTTCAAATTCTCAGAGGTGTCCCAGGTGATTCTGAGAATAAATGGAAAACTAACTGAAGCAAAGAAGGGGGAAAGGAGGAAGTGAGAAAAGACAAATCTTCTCTTGCCACATACTTACTTTCTTCCTGGAGACAGTCATAACAAGAAGAAATGATAATGGAAATGTGAGGAAGAGACAGGTACTAAAAAGTTACGCACTGTGCCAGCACAGGGGCTGCGGAAACCACCCAGAACTACAGAGGCTGCTTCCAGATAGACAAGAGGTGGCCAGTGTCTCCCAAGAAGTAGGAAGAACACCAAATCCATGTGTTGGGTAGGTGGGCAGGGAAGCACACATTGTTCAAGAGATCCATGGACAGTAGAATTCCAGCCCACCTTTCCCTCAGTCTATAAACAGACTTGGCAGAAGTGAATCTGGTTGCTGGGAGCCCAGCCACTGCACTGCCACCAGAATAAGGATCTAGTTCTACATGGGAAACTGAATATTAGTGAGTTAATCAATTTGAACAAAAGGAAAGGGTTTACAGAAAAAACCTAGTCTTATAAGCTGAAGTCAGTGAGGAAACAGAATGAGAGAAGTATGATTTAGGAGCAAGAAGGATGCCCAGGATGGAGCTAAATAAGCTCCTTGACAGTAAGGAATCTTAGAGCAATGTTGGTATCAGGTGTTGATGTGCACTTTTAAGATAAAAGGCAAGTACCTGGAAAATTAAAGGAAGTATCTTCACAAGGAATGCTCAGGAAGATGTCAAAAGCAGCATCTTCACAAGGAATGCTCAGGAATATGTCAGTTCTTGATCTTGGCTCATTCATCATGTAGACTATGAGAAGAACTCCATTTGCGTCCTGAAATCACCCATTCCGATAAGAGTGTGGAATAAGAGTATGGAACTGGTCCACTCCTCTGATGCCACTCCTGTAACCCACACTGGCCCTAACATTTGACTCTTGCTTCTCTAGGTCCTAATAAAATCATGTTCCTAGACACAGCTTCATTAAGGTCTACATTAAGAGTTGAAGTATACAGAGCACATCAAGCTACTGTGAGGAGCCCACCAGTGCTAGCTCAGGCACATTAGTCAGGCTGACTGTGCAAAGAGGAGGAAGTTAGCAAGGGAAAGAGGTATGCACAAGTGTGTGTATGTGAGAGAGACAGAGAGACAGAGAAAGAAGACATAGAAAGAGAGAGAAGGTATCAGGGGATCTGGAAAGAGCTAGGGGAATAAATATTGAGATAGGGGAAAGAGAAAAACAAAAAATTACAACCCCCAACATTCCACTAAAACCAGTCTTCAGACTCCTATTCCAATCACCATTTTCCAGTCCATTTTTACTAGCTCTCTCCACCACACTTCATGGTGGTGAAAATTCCAATACCCTTTTATTCTAGTTTGCTTAATTCCTTTCTGTCCCTTCTCAATGGTGACCATGTGCTCCTCATCCTCTATGTAATCCTCAAACCTAGGCACTGTATTTATAAAAATGCTTTCTTAGCCAATAGCTCTTATAAGCATGCCCTCATTGAACAAGTTCATCTATTTTAATCTGTATTCTGGTTATTTCCAAATCCAAATTTCTAGCCCTAATTTCTGTACTGAACTTCTGTACATGCAAGGACTTGCCAGATATAGTCCCATGACTGTCTCACATGCACCTGAAATGTAGCATCTGGAGAGCTCACTGTTGTCCCCACCAAGCCCAATCCTCTTCCAGTATGCTAGGTATCACTCACCAAAGTTCTCTACAAGCAAGTCCTGCCACTCAATATCCTGACCACTCCACACCTCACATTTCATATTGCAAGCCTTCACCAGCACTGTTTCCTCTGCATAAGGTATTGATATGGTTTGGATGTGTGTCCCCTCCAAATCTCATGTTGAAATGGAAAATCCAATGTCAGAGGTGGGGCTGGGGGGGGGAGGGGGCGGGGTTTGGGTCTTGAATGGCTTGGTGCCTCTCCTCATGGTAATGAGTGCACTCTCACTGTGTTCATGCAAGATCTGGTTATTTAAAAGAGTGTAGCACTTCCCTCCTCGCCATGTGGCATGTCTGCTCCTGCTCTGCCTTCCACCATGAGTAAAAGCACCCTGAGGCTTCCCAAAAGCCAAGCAGACAGTGGCACCATGTTTCCTGTACAGCCTGCAGAACCATCAGCCAATTAAACCTCTATTCTTTATAAATAACCCAATCTCAGTTGATAAGTATCCAGTTGCTATAAAGGAATACCTTTATAAAGGACAAATGCAGGTATACTTCTCATCTTTCTTCCCCTAAATACTCTTTTTGCAAAACACACCTCAGTCTCATCTTCAGATGTTTGTCCTTAAAGCCCATCTTAGGATATATGTCCTTTCTCTATATTCCCTTTGTACCTTGTACATTCTATCTGATCACTTTTTATATGCAATTGAAACCACTCATTTGTGTGCGTATCTTCTCAGTACTAAATCACAAGCACCTTTAAGATCAAGAACTGTGACTTGCCCATCTGGGTACCTCTTGTCAGCTTCCAGAAGGCCATGACACATTGCAGGCACCTCAATAAACGTTTGCTAAACTCCTTATGAAAAGCCTTGAGGTTGATGAAATCCTCAAGTTTTCTATTACTCCATCCCACTGATTTTACTTTAGTGAACAAACTTTGAGGTACAAGACCAATCACAGCAATTCATCTTTGCTTTTATTAATAATTTCAACAAATGTTTTGAGCACTTTACAACTTAGGAAATGCTTTCAAAGACATTATTTCCTATGATTCTCACAAAATCTTCACTTAAAAAAAAGACTTCAAGGATACTTGCCCTATGCTTATAAAATAATCGCTTCACATAAGCAGATAAGAGTCCAAAAATTCTTACACTCATAAGAAAAAGAAAGTCTAACCAGTACTTAATGATTTCCCATCATGATTACTTTGTTTTAATGCCACCGTTTCCTTGCTTCCCTCATTTCTTTCACGTAAGTTTACTCCTTTTGCCTGGTTCTGCTTCCTCCGACAGCTGCCCTATGTACACCTGCCTTAACGTTTCTCCTTCTACTCTGAATAGACTAAGCCAAAAGCAATTCAGAAATATTTCATTCTAAAGAAAACAGTATTTTAGTCCAAAACCAAATCCTGTTCATGCTGCTTAAAGAAAAACATCAAAACTGTCACCCAAAAAGCCTTTCTCACAGGATGAATGCATTGAAATTCTCTGCTGTATGGTGTCATTATGATGCAGAAAAGGTTTATAATTCCAATTGATTTCTAAAGAGAACAGAAAAAAAAATTTGCTTTATGCAGATTCAGAAAGTTTTCTGGCTACCCTCATGTTAAGCTATTAAGCATAAAATAAAACTAAACCCAAAAAATTCACCATCTCCCTCAAATATAGGCTATCTCTTTCCATAAGAGCTGATTTGCCATCCAAGACACCAGAATGTAGATCTTCAGTTCCATGACCTACAACAGGCACGATGAAAGCAAACCACTGCCCATGGAGTCGGAATATCATGGGGGAAAACTTTTTGAAAACGGTGCACAAACAGAAAAATATGCCATTGTCTAAATTATCAGCAATTTGTGAATTGCTGATTGTCTTATTGTCTTGTATTGAAATGTCAGATTTAGGGTGAAAGAAAATCTTTCTATTTGTACAAATACCAGAGATATTTCATTTATAAAATTTATAAAATTTTATTCCTATCTTGTGAGAGATAAATATAACATCTCCTAAACATCACAAAGTAAACAAAGTTATCCATAGAAAATGCAAGTAACAATTTTTGTCAGGCTTAAATGGCTACAGCACATAGACATACATGCATACACACAAAGAACTAGCATACAGAATATCCAACAAGATAATATTTTTCTATTTGAAAAAAAGATTTGCTAATTTATTTGTACTTTTGTTTCAAAAAAAATATGGACAATCCCTGACTTGTAATAGTTCCACTTACAATTTTTTGACTTTACAATGCTACAAAACCATTCTGTCTTTTTACTTTCAGTATAATACTCAATAAATTACTGGAGATATCCAACAGTTTATTATAAAACAGGCTTTGCCTTAGATGATTTTGCCCAACCACAGGCTACTGTTTAAGTGTTCTGAGTATGTTTAATGTAGGCTAGACAAAGCTATGATGTTTGGTAGTTAGGTGTAGGAAATAGGTTTTTAACTTATAGTATTTTCAATTTATGGTGGGTTTATTGGGACATAATCCCACTGTAAGTCAAGGAGCAGTTGTATGACTAAGCTGGCTTTGGGAAGCAGCAATTAACTATGTCACTAAGCACCAACTTATTTTGTCATTGATCTAAAACATTACTTACACATAATGAAAGTGTTAAATGATTAAATCATCCAAATTATACAAGAGTATTTCAAAAATTGAAACGATTATCTTTTAGCAATTTTGGTTATATACTTGGGGGATACAAGATACAATAAAGGAACGGGAATTTTAGAGTTAGACCTCAATCCAATTACTGATTCTGACAGAAATTTCTTGATGGATGGCCTCAGGTAAATTTCTCTCTCTGAGCCTCAGCTCTACACATCCATAAAAGGATCACAGTACCACCTGTCTCTGATCATTCTCAGTAGAACATTAGAATCTTTGGGATAATCAACCTTAACAGAAATTCAGAATGAACATGTTTATCAGTGGTCCCAAGACCACTGTAGGGAGTGATTTGCTAGGAAGACTCACAGGACTCAGCACACAGTCAAATTCAGTTATGACTCATTACAGTGAAAGGATACAAAGCAAAATCAGCAAAGAAATAAAGGTACGTGGAGCAAAGTCCAGTAGAACCCAGGCCAAGCAAGGGCAGCTGTTAGAGGCAGAGAAGTCATCAGAGCTCTCAGCAATTTCAAAGGATTGGAGGCAAAAACTGAAGTTCAGAGCTGCCAAGGTTCCTGAAAGAAGGGAGTTGCAGAGATGTGACCTCAACACTTGACAGTTTTCCCTTAAAGACATTTGACAATTTTTAAAATTACATAGTACAAGATGCTAAAAAGCAAAGCATAAAGCAGTAAAATAACCAAAACAAAAAATAAACAAGTGAGCAACAGGAATTTCTGGTAGTCCTGTGGTGCTGAGGAGAAGAGGAGCCTAGGCCTTCAGTTGTGACCTCTGGAGGGCTACAGCTTAGAAAGCGAGGAGGGGTGAACCAAGAGTTAAAAGAGATTTCACACATTTTGCAACCCTACCATAAGGCAACTCAGTGGCTCTCTGGACTGGGGAAATCTGCCCTACTCTAAAAGCCTGCCAGAGGATAAAATGAATCTTCCATGAGGGAAGATACCTAGAGCCTCTGCAAGTTTTTATACACAATACCTGGCATTTGACCAAATATTACCAGACATATCAAGAAATAGAAACAGGAACAGACCCAAAGTAGTTCAGTATGGGAGTTATCAGGCATGAACTTTAAAATAACTGTAATTAATATGTCCAAACAGATGATGAAATGAGTAATCTGTCTGTTATCTATTTAAAGATAATCAAATGGAAAGGCCTAGAAGTGAAATATAAATAAATGAAATTAAGACCTCAAAAACAGGTTTAAAACTGTCTTTTGGACAGAGATGGAAGGAGAATTAGTGAAGCAGAGATAGTTAAGTAGAAAATGTAGAAACTGAAGGGACGAAAGCAAAAAAGGATAGAAAACTTAAATCTCCACATAAATTAAACCTGCTGAGGAGAAACGAATGTGGCAGATGCAACATTTGAAAAGCTAAGGGCTGGAAATTTTCCAAAAACAATAAAAGACTCAAATCACAAATTTAAGAGGGGCTACAAATCCCAAGTAGGATAAATAAAAAGAAAACCAGCTCTCAGCACTCATAGCAAAATTGCTAAAAACCAGAAAACAGAAAAACCTAAAAGCATCCAGACAAGGCACATTACCTTCAAAGGAGTAAAAAATAAGACAGTAGGCTGGGCAAGGTGGCTCACGCCTGTAATCCCAGCACTTTGGGAGGCCGAGGTGGGCGGATCACAAGGTCAGGAGTTTGAGACCAGCCTGACCAACATGGTGAAACTCTATTTCTACTAAAAATACAAAAAAAAAAAAAAAAAAAAATTAGCCAGACATGGTGGTGCGTGCCTGTAATCCCAGTTACTCAGGAGGCTGAGGCAGGAGAATGGCTTGAACCCAGGAGGCAGAGGTTGCAGTGAGCCAAGATCCCACCATTGCAATCCAGCCTGGGCAACAGAGCGAGACTCTGTCTCAAAAAGAAAAAAAAAGGAGTTCAGTTCAACAAACCCTAGGGTCTACTTTAGTGTGGAAGGTGGGAGGAGAGAAAGGATCAGAAAGAAATAACTATTGGAAACTAGGCTTAGAAGCCAGGTGAGGAAATAATCTGTACAACAAAGCCCCATGACATGAGTTTACCTACGTAACAAACCTGCATATGTACTGCTGAACCTAAAAGCTTAAGAAATACTACTAATAAAAAGAAATATATGGAGTTCAATTAAAATATATGACAATAACACAAAAGGTCAAAAGGTGAGTAGAATACATCCTAATTATCCTAGCATTGTCTGTGAAAAGGCAAAAAGAGTAATTTTTATTATACTCTAATAAACCAAATATCCATGTTATCATCTCTACAGTACCAGTAAAAGAGTAGTAAAAGAGAATGGAACAAGCTTTTAGAGAAACAAAAATAGAATAACAAAAAAAATTTTTAATTAATCTCAAAGAAGGTGAGAAAAAAACATAAAACAAGTGAAATCAATAGAAAACAAATATAGTAACTTACAAACTCAATTGTATTAGTAATTCGTTAAATGGAAATGGAGTAAATACTCCAGTTGAAAGACAAAGATGACTAACTGGATTATAAAATACAATTGCATGGTACGTACAAGATTCTTATCTTAAATATAAAGAGAAAAACTGGGACTAAAAGGATGGAAAAGGTATATCATGCAAAAACTAACCAACAAAAGCTAGGGCAGCTACGCTAATCTAAAACAAAGCAGACTTTAAAGCAAGAAGCATTACCAAAGAAAGAGACATTTCATGATAAAGGGATCAATCCACCAGAATGATGTAACCACTCAAAAGTTCTACATACTTACTATAATAATGCATAAAGCAAAAACTGACAGAACTAACAGGAGAAGTGGACACATTCACAATGATGGGAAAACTTGAAAACACCTCTCTTAGTACCTAATAGAACAAACAGACCCAAAAACCATTACAATGTGCAAAATATGAACAACAGATTTAAAAACTTGATCTTATCAGGACTATATGGAATGCTACAATCAGCAATTAAAGAATATACATTCTTTTGTAATATGAATGTAACACTAAATATGTATTCTTCCTTATGCTGATATATTATATTCTTATTTTGAAGTCTCATTTACTGTGAGAGAAATAACTTCTTCCAAGAGGCTACCAAACATATAAATATCCATAAACATATACAATCATTAAAATCCCTGTATAGCTAAGTCTTACAGACTAATAATTACTAATTAGATACCTATCTGCATCTCAATTATAAGGATCATCTACTTATGGTAAGCCTCAAAGCTTCTGTTATAATCAACTCTGGTCTGGGATCCTGAGGTGTTCACAACAGTCTCAAACTTATTTTTCTGGATAATTTCAATCTCTGTATTTGGGGGCACAATAGCATTTCATCTACTAAGCACAAATATAAATGGTGGACTTTTAGTTATAAGTAACTATGATTTCCAAGGGATGAGAAGGTATGATATGATCTCCAATTACATGACTTGATTTGCCTAGAAAATATCCCAATAGTAATTATAGCTCTGAGACTTTTCTATGTAGTAGCAATAAATGATTTCCAGAAATGCAAACCAGACTCAAGTTATGTGTACCACAGCTATTAGAAAGGAAAATCTATTTTTTAATTAGCTTAATTAAATGGTAAATGATACATTAAATATAAGGCACATTAATACCAGTAAACTCTACCACACAGCTACGTATCAGACACTACTACTAACATTAAGCCAAGAATTACCTGTATTAATTTAATTTTCTCAAAAGACAAAGTTCCTATACATGTATAAACAAATACTAGCTGCACATAAGGAAAATACAGATAACAGAGGTTAACATTTCATTCTAGTGTTAACGGTCTATAGCAACTAATATCTTTGTACTATTTTACCAATAGCTTCCACTCAGTCTCTCTCATAATGTTGGAGACATGTCTAGAGCCTTTAATTGAGAAATACTATGATGGTAACTGGTCCACAGACTTGCAATATTCCCTATATCTTATTAAGAAATATATCAAAACATACAAAATTAGGTTTTTTAAAAGTATTAAAACAAAATATAACTAATGCTAAGTACTTTAAAGGCTTTCTATGGCTTGTTATATTTATCAGTTGCATTAGAAATAATTTCTCATCAAAGTAGTGACACATGCAACAATGTGGATGAACCTTAAAAACAAGCTAAGTGAACGAAGTCAGATACAAAAAGGTCACATATTGTATGATTCCATTTCTATGAAATATCCAGAATAGGTAAATCTATAGGACAGAAAGTAGATCAGTGGTTGCCGTGGTCTAGGAGTGACTGCTTAATTGGTTTGAGAGTCTCCTTTGAAGGTGATAAAAAGGTTTTGGAACAAGATAGGGGTGACTGATGGCTGCACACCATTGTCAACATACTAAATGCCACTGAATTGTTCACTTTAAAATGGTTAATTTTGTGCTCTGTGAATTTCATTCACCTCTGTTAAAAACTAGATCCAAATAGTATTTTGATTATATGGCAGTAATTAGGCTTCTATTAACATGGGTATATTTTTGATTATGATAAAACACTGTGTAAATATTGCTATCTTTCAATTTCACTTTCAGATATATATACATAAGAAAGTGAAATACATTTATTTAGATATATATATAGTTGTTGTTGTTAAGACAGGGTCTCATTCTGTTACCCAAGCTGGAATGCAGTGACATGATTTCGGCTAACTGCAACCTCCACTTCTCAGGCTAAAGCAATTCTCCCACCTCAGCCTCCCGAGTAGCTGGGACTACAAGCACCTGTCACCAGGCCAGGATAATTTTTGTATTTTTTTTTTGTAGAGACGAGATTTTGCCATGTTGCTGAAGCTAATCTCAAACTCCTAGACTCAAGACATCTGTCTGCCTTGGCTTCCCAAAATGCTGGGATTACAGGCATGAGCCACTGCACCTGGCCATCCTATAATATTTTAAACATGCTCAATCTTCAAATACTTCCCCCATAGACCTGAAATTTAGGCACCACCACATTATCGCAATAAAGAATTGTTAAATGTTTCATTTTCTCATTCTCAAATCATTTAAATGAAGGTCACTGAAACTGCTTAATAGTTCAGATAATAGATAAAATAAAAATGCCTTTGCTAAGCACAAAAATACTATATAGTTATTTACTTTATGAGTCCTACCAATATTTCCAGCTTTGACCTAAAAGAAACACCCAGCCCAGGAAAAACATAATGCAGATTTAGTGTTGCATCAGATGGAATTTTTATTATACAACACAAATGGGTAAAATGACTTTTGTTTGGTAATTACCAATAAATGCCCTAGGAATATATAACGTAATGAATATTCAACAATGAACATTACTAAAAAGAAAGTTCTATAACTTCTGGTAAACACAGGGAATCTAACAGAAGCATTTATTTCTGATCCCTTCTCAAATACCACGAAGATGGCAGTAAAAAAAATAACTTTTTTAAAGGATAAATTCATAAAGAGAAAATAAATTCAAGAGGAGGTGACGATGAAACAGGAATAATACAGGGTGGTCACAGCAGAACAGAATATTCCAGACAGCATTTTCACATGACTAGCAAAAAAGCAAACTGTTGAAATGGCTACAGAAACTAGGGATTGATAAGATCCTGAAAAACCAGGGTGTGGACCTGGCTAAGATCAAATGGACCCAACATGGCACTGGATTTGACCTAGGTTTCACCTAGGACCTTATTATATGCTCATTAACATACTAAGTCACACACCCACCAGTATCATGACAGTTCCAGGAACACCCATATTTGGTGTAAAAGTGGGTGGCACTGCAGTTCTGAGCAATCACCACCTTTTTCCAGTTATCTTCATGAATATTCCACCTTTTGATTAAAGAAACCCAGAAAGATAAAAACCCCAGACCCTACTGTGGGACTCTCTCTTGAGTATGCCTGCAGTCCCCTTTCTTGAGTGTGTACTTTTGTTTTGTAACAAATCTTTCTATTTTCACTATTCTGACTCATCCTTGAATTCTTGATGGTGTCAAGAGCCTGGACACAGACACTGGCTGGGGTCAAGGTCCTATCAGCATTTGGAGATCCCCTCCAGCCCACCAATACCAAAAGCAAATAAGAGATATCAACAAATTGTTGGAAGATGGAGGTAGGTGGAGGCAGATGGATGAACTTAATGGTCTTGAGTTCCAACTTCCTTCACTTTGCTATGAGGAAGCAGGCCCTCACCAGACACCAAATCTGCTGTTGCTTTGATCTTGGACATCACAACCTCCAGAACTGTGAGACATAAATTTCTGCCATTTATAAGCCATCCAGCCTATGGTATTTCATCATAACAGCCTGAATGGACTAGGACAACATCTGTCAATGAGTTACTATTTATGTTGAAAAAGACATTTAATGTAAACATTCTAATTGCTGCAATTATTCAAGCTTATTTGATATACATTGCCTATAAATGAAAATAAATTGATTTATAACTGATACTGTATCTTGGGAAATAGTTAAAACCAAGAAGGATAAAACTGAATTGAGGGCTAATTTGTGGAATAACACCATCCACACTGCATACAGGTTGAATAAAGCAAAATTCTGGCAGGGAAAGATGGATTTGAAAGATTATAAAACGGTGAACTCAAATGAAAAAAAAAAGTTGGGGGAACTTACATTCATTAACTTGATACCTCAGTTTCACAATAGGATCAGGAAACAGATTAAAAATTACAAGGACAAAGAAGAGATCCAGAGAAAAAGACAGGGGAGTGATCTTAGGAAAAGTTAAGTGGTCTCCTAGTTCCATCTCCCATACTGTCATTTACTCTTTTCACTTACACTTGGAAATGTGGCTTCCTCTACTCTGACTCCATATTCATCATTATGACCCTCCAATGTTACCTAACATTATGTCCTCAAGGAATCATTGCCCTCGTTCTCACTATTTTTACCTCCTCTCAAATCTTTTCTTGCCTCCACCTTCCCAGTTTCAAAAAAATGCATATAATACTTTCAGGTAAAATAGTGGCATACTTTGCCAGTGGCTTTAAAACTCCCAAATGACTAAAGGATAAAGCCTAATGTGCTTACCCTGTTAATTAGGGCACTGTAAGACAGGGCTATTCCCAGAAATCTAATACAATTGAATTTTAAAATCTTACATAGCTACTTACCTCTTATTCAGCTCAATATGTGACTGGCACACATTGCAAGGTACCATAAATGGAACATTATGCAGTACTAAAGGGCATAGATACAGTCTCTGGGGCTAACTAGAAGTTAGCCAGGCAAAGTATGAGCGAAAGACTTCCCTTAAAAGTTGGTATAGAAGCCAGGCACAGTGACTCATGCCTGTAATCCCAGCACTTAGGGAGGCTGGGGTGGGAGGACGGCTTGAGCCCAGGAGTTCAAAACCAGCCTGGGCAACATAGGGAGGCTCCGTCTCTACTTAACAACAACAACAAAAAATTAGCTGGGCGTGGGGGCATGTGTCTGTAGTACCAGCTACTCAGGAGGCTGAGATGGGAGGATTGCGTGAGCCCAGCAGGTTAAGGCTGCAGTGAACTATGATCATGCCGCTGCATTCCAGCCTGGCCAACAGAGACTCTGTCTCAAAAAGAAAAAAAAAAAGAAAAAAGACACACTTTCAGGTTCCTATTATCCCTGCCCCAAAGAGAGAGTGACAATTAGATCAAATACAAAACAGAAAGACAAAAAAGATACATATGCATATAGAAATAAGATATATATCTCCTTGGACCAGAAAAAGAACAGAATCACGAGGTCAGGTCATGGGTATGCTGCCAGGTCCAAAAGCAGGCAGCAGTGGCTCCTTCAAGACAACAGAGAGGCTGACAGAGTGCCTTAGAGGCACGGATCTAAATTCAGACTCGTGAATGGAGCAGTTGGAGTAAGGCTTCCCACTTTAGAAAGGAGGCTGAGAAAATAAGGCTGAGACTTCTGCCTAAAGCTAAAGATGTTATAGCATTGCAATTATGAAGTCAGAGAGGAAGATACAGGGAATCACAGCCAGAACTTTCATGAACTCAGTGACTTGTCCTGCAAAATCCCCAATCACTGAAGGATGGGAAGTCTGAAATGCTAATATCATGCTACCATAAGCTTAGGCTGGAGCTCCGAGAGAGCCAGGTAGAAGTAATCACAAAATCATTAAGAGGTGAAGGGGAGAGACTTGAAAGGGCTGGGAGAGGGGGGACTCTTACTCAAAATGAGCCTGCAAACTACATGATCAGGAGAAACAGCAGATGAATTTACCAACACAATAAAAATCAATAGCACAATCTACAAATGACTTTAAAAGTGTTTAGGGTCTTCAAAGAAGGAAAGAATAACAGTCATAAGATAAGCAAGAAAATGGAGGGCTGGGTGTGGTGGCTCATGCCTATAATCCCAGCACGCTGGGAGGCCAAAGTGGGTGAATCATTTGAGGTCAGGAGTTCAAGACCAGCTGGCCAACACAGTGAAGCCCCATCTCTACTAAAAATAAAAAAATTATCCAGGCGGTAGTGGCCCATGCCTGTAATCCCAGCCACTCAGGAGTTTGAGGCAGAAGAATCGCTTAAGCCTAGAAGGCGGAGGTTGCAGTTAGCCGAGATCACACCGCTGAATTCCAGTCTGGGTGACAGAGTGAGACCCTGTCTCCAAAAAAAAAAAAAAAAAAAAAGTGCACTAAATGCAGAAACAAAAAAGAGCAAATTAGATATGAAACATACAGTCATTAAAATAAAAATCCCCCATGAGATAAATTCTGGGAATAGTTGGTGAATTACAAAATGCTACAGAAGAATTTACCTAGGCTGTAGCAGGAAACACGAAAAAGCGGTTAAGAGACATACGTGGAGAACAGACTGAGAAATTCCAGTACAGGAATTCTAGAACAACAAAATAAAGGGAATGATAAAGAAGCAATTTTCAAAGAGAAAGTGGTTGAGAACTTCAAAACTGAAGACAAGAGTCTTCAAATGAAAAGTACCTATTAAGTGTCAAGCAAGGTATACTAAAAATAAGTCTACTCCTAAACACAATGTCCTGAAACTGAACCACGTTGAGGATAAGAATAAAATCTTAAAGAAGTGGAGGCATAGACATTTTGGTAGAGGGAAGCAAAAGTGCAAAGACCCTGGGATGACAAAGAGATTGATCTGTTCTAAAATAAGGCTACTCAAGGTGTGGTCCATTGACCAGTGTGGTTCACAAACTCTTTGTTGTTGGCCCATTGTGACAAAAGTGTAGAAACTGAAGTGAAGGGTTCAGAAACCTTTACAACAATTTGACACATAAATTAAAGGTCTTGTGAATCTAATAATAAAAAATTAGAGCTTATATTTTTATTCTTTGGGCTCTTCTCTTCCATTTTCATAGTATTTCATTCTTATCATATTTTTATTCAAGTATCAGTCCAGAAAAAGTTGGAAAATAGAAACTGGTCCTTTTCCCTAGCTGGTTTAGAAGCACTGTTCTGAAAAGTCAAAGATGGTCAGTGCAGTTAGAATGATAAGAATACAAAGTGAGAGTAGGACAAGCTGAAAGAGGAGAGGAAGGTGTAGGTGGCTTACGCTGGACCTCAGAGACTCTAATAATGGATATATTCCATTACACACCTGGGACACAGCTAATGATTTCTAAGCAAGAGAATGACCAGAGCATGCAAAGAAGCTAGAGGATACCAGAAGTACACAAAGCAAGACCAGTCAGAAGGTTGCTGGAGTCATCCATGTAAGGAGTGATGGCAGCCTGGACTAGTGTAATGGTAAAGATGATGGGGAGAAATGAAAGCTCTGAGAAATATTTTAGAAGAGAAATCAAAAAGTTCTCTTTTTGATGGATTGGGTTATGGGTAAGAGAGAGAGAGGAAAATGCCAAGAATAAGACATGAGTATCTGGGTGGACGGGGTGGCTAAGAATAAAGAGGTTTGCTATGGGAGAGGTAGGGGAACAGCAGTCACAAGCTGAGTTCTAGACCAGTTAATTTTGTGTCCAGGTGTACATAAGCAAGTTGGAAGATGGATCCACAGATCTGGGAGATTACAAGTATTTTGGAGTTGTGAACACACAGACAGAATGTGAAGTCACAGGAATGAATATCACCCACAGAAAGCAGGTAAGTTGAGAAGTGGGAGAGAAGAGAAAGCAAAAGAAGATGAAGGAAAAAATCCTCAAAGGAAAGTTTATGATCACACCACCCCTTTTCCCCCTCAACAAATAAACCCAAATGACCTGTGTTAGCTATGGCTATTATTACCAAAGTGACTTTTATTAGTGATTACCAATGCAGAGCACAACTAAAGGATGAATATCAACAGCTAAGAAAAGGAAGTAAAGATAAAAAATATGTACAACATCCCCCATGCCACATTACCAATAATGTAAATAACGACAAGAATTTGCACTTATTCCTGAAAGGTTTCCAAGAGCAAGAAAAAGAAAAGCCAAATGAATAAGCAATTACTATAAAATAAGATATTAAAATAATAAATAGCAGTAACAAAGGAAAAAAGCTTTGGCAATCTGTATTGGGTGGGGGAAGCAGGCTTAAGAGCAACAAGTATATACCAATGACCTGATCAGAAATTGTAAAGCTGACTAGTTTTATCTTCAGTCCACAATCAGAACGTTCCTCATCCCCCTTATTTACTCTATCTGCATTATACGAAAAACAAAACAATAACAACAACAAATTTACATTTAAGAAGCAGCGTCCTGAATAACTGTACGCTAGTAGTGTGTCCCATTACACTGGAAGTATCCACCTCAAAAAACAACTGCAGATCGCTCTGCAGCCACCACTTTCCTCAGAGCACCACATTAGCTGGTGCTTACATAATAGCAGTACCAGGCTACTACAAGCTTCTAAATGTTTTGGATTAATACATTTTTCATATAGGATGGATCACTTATCATTCCATACTTAAAGACATATACAATTACTATTTCCTCTTCTACAAAATCTCTACTCATTAGCAAATAACTGCTCTTTCGATGTTTTCTCCAGCCTTAAGTTTTTTAAGCTCCAGATAAGCCTTTCCAGTTTACAATAGTCCCCTATTACCTACAGAGGATTAGACCAAGACCCCTCTGTTCATGCCTGAAACTGTTGACGGTACCAAACCCCATATATCTGGTTTTTTTTCATCTGATAACTGAGACAGCTATTAAGTGACTAAGGGGTGCAGGGGGTGGGCAGAGAATGTCTATAGTGTGGCTACGCTGGACAAAAACAATGACTCATGTCCCTGGTGGAATGGAATGGGATGGCAGCAGACATCACCACACTACTGAGAATACCACACAATTTAAAACTTATGAATTCTTTATTTCTGGAATTTTCCATTTAATATTTTTGGGCCACAGTTGACCACAGGTAACTGAAACCATGCAAAGTGAAACCAAGGATAAGTGGGCTACTGTATTTTCCATTACTAACTTTGTTTCCTTCACGTCCAGCTGCTATTTCTTTACCAAACCTCATCTATTATTATCTTTCAAGCTCTACCCTAAAACTTAATGACTTGGGAAAACTCTCCCAGATAAACCCAGCCTTCACTCAGTCACTCTTTTTCTCCAAATGTCTACGTAATTTTTAACTGTTACTTTTGCACTGTTTTATAACACCATTATACCACTTCACAAACATAAACTATGCTTTTTCCATGATACTATCAGCTCCCCTCAGGACATGAGCTCTCATTTCCCATTTCTCCTACTCTTGCTGAGATTCTAGCACAACACTCTACCCATAATAGATTTGCAACAAATACCTAAACATAATGACTCATTAATAGAACATATCTGGTCAGTGAATAGCTACTGCATGCCAGGCACTGAGATTACAAAAATTACTTTTAAAAAGCTACCTCCCTTTGGATTGTTGGAGCCTAAGCAGGGTGAGGAAGGCATCCGAGAGAGGGCAGTGAGATAGGAGATTAGTTACACACAGGCAGGTTGATCAAATAAGAAAAAATATTCAAGATAATGACAGCTGTGTTTCTCACTGTTAAAGAAGGGAATTAGACATTTAAAATTTGAAAACTAGACTTCACCCTTAGGTATACAATCAGAATTGAACGTATCACTGCTGTGAACTCAGAATTTTCAGGTTATATCTGTGTTCATTTGAGCATGCATGTATACACATGTATGTACATATATATAAATTCATGTATGTAAATACTTAAATATATTCTACAGCTCTGTCCACTGAGAGAACTTGGGAGCAGTAACATCACAAAAGCAATAAATAACAACTAGCACCTAGGCTTACACATAAATACCGTTTTCCACCAAAGGGAATCAGGAAGCATTGAAGAAATGACTGATTTCAACCCTGAGATAAAGAACATGCAATGACGACCTGGGAAATCCTGTTCTGCCAAAAAGCAAGGAAGTCCTCAAAGAATGATGGGACATGCAAAACATAAAGAAGTCTGAAGGGGCCAAATCAGGAAAATTTTGGGCATCAAAATAAACAATGACAGTAACAGATTAAAACTCATTGAAGTAAAATTAAAAATCATAAGCCTAATACATAAAAATTTAAGGATGAATAAATTAAAAGTTGGATGACAGAATACTGACAGTTCCAAAGCATGCCCATAAAAATATGATTACAGAAGAGGAAAAATCTAACTTCATAATGGAGAAGTTTGGCAGATATCATCTTAATTAAATGATCAAAGGGAATGTCTTGAGTAATGGGACAAATTAAAACTGTGCTCTACGATAAGATACAATGAGAAGCGCATAGTATCCGTTGATAGTCTTGCCAAAGATGCATAATCTGAATATAATCATGCAACACAGACAAACTCACATTGAGGACCTTTAATCCTCAAAAGTGTCAGGATACATAAGTCAAGGAAAAGTCAGAAGTATGTAGAAAATTCAGTTAAGATAGACAAAGAAGAATGATTGCATGGAAGAAGTGACTGGTTTGCCTACATCAACAAACAGGAGAAAGAACTACAGTAAAATTTCAAAAGAAAACTGAATTTGTAATTGGCTATTATTACTCTTTCTTTTTTTTTTTTTTTTTTAAGGCACAGTTTCCCTCTGTTACCCAGGCTGGAGTACAGTGGCATGATCTTGGCTCACTGCAACCTCCACCTCCTGGGTTCAAGCCATTCGCCTGCCTCAGCCTCCTGAGTAGCTGGGACTACAAGCAAACACCACCACGCCCGGCTGATTTTTGTATTTTTAGTAGAGACGAGGTTTCACCATGTTGGCCAGGCTGGTATGGAACTCCTGACCTGACCTCAAATGATCCGCCCACCTCCCAAAGTGCTGAGATTATATGCATGAGCACTGAGTGTGGCTTGGTTTGTATTTATACATTTATGCAATGGTAAAGATAAGGAGTTCTTAACCTTTTTTGTGCCGCAGTCCCCTTAAAGAGTCTGATGAGGACTATGAACTCCTCATAATACTTTTAAATATATAAAACAAAATAAATATGATTACAAAGGAAATCAATCATCAAAATGTTAAAAACATATTTGTGATATAGCAGTATATGTGATTTCTTTAAAATATGTGCTTTTCAATATATACATATACTTCTTGTAAAAGAGTGAGACCAGTGAAGGGTCTAATCATAACCATAGTTGTGAAGTACCAGTAAGTATAAACGATATTTCAGTATATCTAAAGCAACAGTAATGCGTCTGTTGACTACATGTTAAGAATACATGAATTAAAACTGAAATCGGGAGGCTTAAATATCAGTGAGATTTAATAATCTTTCTATTCATTTCCATTCTTGATTAGCAGGTACTTTGAAGGGTAGAAATGCAGGTGATTATTATCACATTCATGAATAATGGAGTTCCAAGTAATGTTTGCCACACCTAAAACTGCTATACTGATATATACAACAGTATATAGCAATAAATTCACAAATTTGGTGACATGTTAATGCCTAACAACAAAAAATCATGAAGGTTCTATAAAATGAGACTATTTTTACCCATATACAAAAAACTATAAAATGCTAATCTCTGGCATTATAATTAAGAATTCTGATTCTAAATTATCTCTGAGCCTATAACTTATCAAATTTGTATATAATAAATTTTAGGAGAAAAAGACTACCTTTTTAGAAGTATATTTGGCAGATGTAGTTAAATTTTCAGAGGAATGCTAAATTAACTGTTTCTAATCTATGTAACCAGAAGGACACTGAACAACCATCACTTGTGTAGACATCAACAAAATCTTTTGGAATATTCCTGACTCTAAGCCCTCTTTTTTTGCTTGTTGTTGAGACAGAGTCTCCCTCTGTTGCCCAGGCTGGAGTGCAATGGCGAAATCTCGGCTCACTGCAACCTCCACCTCCCAGGTTCAAGTGTTTCTTCTTCCTCAGCCTTCTGAGTAGCTGGGATTATAGGCACCCTGTACAATGCCCAGCTAATTCTGACATTTTTAGGAGGATGGGGTTTCACTATGTTGGCCAGGCTGTTCTCGAACTCCTGATCTAAGGTGATCCACCCACCTCGGTCTCCCCAAGTGCTGGGATTACAAGCGTGAGTCACTCCACTCAGCTATCTAAGCCCCCTTAACTTAGATATTAGCTAAGGACAATATTTCTCACACTGTTCATTTTGGGGTTAAAAGTAAACCATTACAACCACTAAAAATATTTGAAATATATTTTTATTAAAACCTCATGCAAATATCAACATTAAAAGAATCAGCAATACAGTAATTTGGAACAAATATTAGATGTATTAACTTAATTATATTAATTCTAAACATGGTCTTGCCTATCAAAATTTCCATGTCCTTTCTATGATAAGCTATTTTAATGAAGTCTAATAATACACTACAATGTAATAAAAGAACAAACAATTTTGTCCTACCTAGTTACTTTGCAGCTTGATTCAATTAAATCATTTTCAAAGTCAAGCAGGCTGGAAGGCAGATTGTACTCTAGTGGAGATGTCAGTCTTTTCAAACGTAAAAGACCAACACAAAATTTTGCTCCCATCTCTTCCAATTCTCGGGTACCAATCTGTAAACCCTTGAAATAAAGAAATATTATGCATATAATTACAAAGTTTGCTACCTTCTGGCTACATCTCAATGAAATTATATAAAAAGAATGTATAACTATATTAATAAAATTAAAAGGCTGGTACTTTGTATGGAACTAGGACTCAACAAGCTTAACGTCTCAACAATACACGATTATTCTAAGTCACAAAGGAAACTATCCTAAAACACAATTCCTAAAATGTCTATTCCCTTTCACTATAATGCAAACGATTTTCAGCATCACACTAGAGAGAAAAAAATACATTAACACTTTGTGGTTAATGTTACTTGTAGAATTCATGTGAATTTAAACTATTTAAACCAAAAAGTTGAAAACCAAAAAAATTTTTAAAAATGTAGAATTCATATGAATTCTACAAGTAACATTACTTGTAGAATGTTAAAATACAGTTTTACTGCATTTTAACAAGAGCTTATCAGTACTTCTTGTAATCCACTGCTTTATATGCTAATATTGAAACATTAAAGTATTAAAATCAAGGCTCCAATATGAATACTTGAACATTACTTTATATATACTTCTTCTGTATGATAAGAGACTCTAATCTTTAAAAAACAAATAAAAGGTAACTGTCAAAAAAAAAAGGAATCAAATCTAAGCCAATGAAGGAGTAGTCAAATAAATTCCTATGAACTACATCAATTCAAAATGCCCATTTTGAATTTTGTCTACCAAAGATAAAAGAGTATTTTACCTCAACTTCCCTATCTTTTTTAAAAAACAGTTTCCCAATAAGCAATGTAAGGTTTACCAAAAGTTAAATGTTATCACATAAAACCATAAAAATGGTCTGCAAATTAATATACTCCTTGTCATTTATTTTTCAGATACAAATAAATCCCTAAAAAAAGCAATATTCTTGCACCTATAAAAGTTGTAGGTGTAGATGACAGCTGATAATCAATTCAAGAGAAAGCATTTTAAAACAGCTTTTCAGTGACCAGACTAAGTGGGTTCCTATGGCACACAGCAACTGAAGAAAATGAAATGTAACAATCGTTACTTACTCTACACGAAGCACGTAACTTTACAGTAATTTTTTTATTTTTCAACTTTTTGGTTTAAACAGTTTGGCCATCTCCCAAATATTCTAGGAAACAGGACCTAGCTGACTTCATTAGAACATTAATTTGACCTTTTAATTTGTAAGTTTTAGAAAGGTAATACTTGTTTCTGAATTAGTTCACAGACAATAAAAATAAAGAATACTTACAGCCTAAAGTCAGTAGGATAAAAATATTGTTGGTGAAAAAGACTGTTACCTAAAATATTACCACACTCACACACTTACCAGTTACCAAGTTTAAGAGATGTTAAGTGTGTGTGAGGAGGATGGGAATATATGGGACCTCTGTGTACTTTCCACTAAATTTTGCTGTGAACCCAAAACTAAAAAATAAAGTCTCTAAAAAATAAAGTCTATTAGGTTTTTTAAAAGTATATGTTAAGATCAAAACCTTGCATTTCAGATATTAAAGGAAAGCCCTGGCTTAGTAAGACATTTCCCTCAGTAAGAGTTTTAAATCAATGTATACATTATTAACTAAACAGTATCAAAGAAAAATGAGTATTTATTAAGTATCCATTTTATTTGTAAAGTTTATATATTTATATATCAAAAAAACTTTAAAAATGAGTATTAGGTATCCATTTTATTTGTAAAAGTTTATATGTTTATATATTTTTAAAAACTCCAAAAATGGTTTAACAGTTTATGTTTCAAAATATATCTTAGCTTTTTAAAAATCTTTTTTTAAATGACCAAACAAATTTATCAAAATAGAAATTGAAAAAATTTTAAATTCAATGAAAGTCTATCAGTGGAATCCAAATATAGTGACAATGCACTACTACTGTACACTATGGATGATTTCAGGGGCATCCAAGTCGTCAGTATCCTGAAAGCTTCTTTACCCACTGCCCAGAAGCTAGTTTCAGAGACAGTGATGCTCTGAGTCACCTTCTGCAGCCTAACACATAAATCATCTCTTTAAGAAGTCATAGTGTGTTTCCATAAATCACAAAGCCCAAGGTTTTTTCTTAGAAATCACCTATATTCTTATAAAAAAAGTGATTCTCAAGTTTTTTTCGCATCCCACACATTTACTCAATGAGACCCTTAACAACAGTCGTCCACTTAAGTAACGATCAGGGGACAGGGGTTGGAAGCTGGAGTGGTGCTAATGCCACATTTTATTTTACCACCATACCCTTGGTAAACTAACTGGACTGACTAGAAGTCACTGTTTTTACAATATTCAGGGAGATCTTTTATTACACTTTGGAAGAAGAAGAATAGTATATTGTGATCAACCTAAAATTGAGGGAAGAATCAGATCTCATATTACATTTTGGAAGAAGAATAGTATATTGTAATCAACCTAAAATTGAGGGAAGAGTCACTGAACAGAAAGTACTGGAATTTCCTAAGTTCTACTTTACTACTACTATACTTATTTCAGTAAGTTCTACTTTACTTTGCTATCCAAAATCAATGTAATTTTCTTCCAGTTTGTTACAGACTGAAAAAGTCATTATTTAAGCTCTCCTAAAATATTTCATGTCAACTATGTTTACTTTTTAAATGCTAACCAGTTAGATGTTTCTTTTCAAACACAAAGTTATAACCATGTTTATGTGAGGTATATAAAAATCATTCTCAGATTCAGTATCCTTTCCCCATAACAAAACAAACAAACTGGAAGGAGTGAAATAATTAGCATGACACCTGATAATCTATCTGTGCCAAAGCAAGAAATAGAAATACTCAGTTTTGCTCATTGCTTATCTAAAGTCCAATTTATTGCACATTAAGTCTTCAATCTCTAAAATTAATAAATCCAAAATCACCTAACATTTTACTAGTATTTAATTTCAAAAGTAAAGTTTAAATTCTAATTACGTCCATTAAAAGCCTACAGTACCACAAATGAGTAGTCTTAGTGAACAAAAAAGTTTACTAAAGGGATATACATTTAAAAGTCACACATAAGGCTGGGTGTGGTGGCTCATGCCTATAATCACTGCACTTTGAGAGGCCAAGGCAGGAGGACTGCTTGAGGCCAGGAGTTTGAGACCAGTCTGGGCAATATAGTGAGACCCTGTCTCTATTTTTATTTTTTAAAATATAAACAAACAAACACATAAATAAAAGCTACACATACAAAAACCTAAACATAACAGACTAGCTGCTTTATAAGTAAGTATAATGTGTTTATTTTAAATGCTTAAAAGTATATTTATAACCAATAAATTAAAATAGAAAGTTTTTGTTAATAATGTACCAGTTGTACAGGTTATTATAAATTACTAATGAGTGTGTACTCTAATGTGCTTTCTTAAAAATTATGACTAAAAACAGACTCAAATAACCAAGAATTTCTTAAGGATCCAAGCAAGCTATTTAGTTCAGAGAAGTAAAGAAACCAACAAAACAAAAAAATAAAAACCTATTCTTAAGATTGTGTATGATTCCATTATTACAAATTACATGTAACTCAATAAAACAAACACCATTTAATATGTACTTAAAAACCATAAGATATAAATAAAAGGGAAGTCTTCAAGTATCTTTCATAGTTAGAAAACCTGAGATGTTTTACCTTGTATTTTCCCTGATCACAGCCACATAAAGTACTCTCCATGGTATAACTTCTTTGTACTCCTATTTCCCTCCAAACTACAACACGTGCTGTGGATTCTTTAGATTTTTCCACTACGAAGCTACAGCTGCTCATGCAAAATGCTGGGGCAATATGGCTCAGTATCTTAGGCAAGGTCTGTTAAAAACAAGAATGATGATGATAAAATAAACCAAGAGGTAGTTTTTAATTTTAAATGTTTTTAATTTTTAAAAGTTTTGATGAAAACACAGTAATTAGAGCAAAGCCATGTGGATGTTCTATTATATATCCCTTGCCATTGAAACAGCAAAATATGCCTCTTAACTAATTTTGAATTTTCTGCTTTTCTAAACAAACATAGTAACCAGTTAGAAAACACAATGGAGGAATCATATTCACAGTATAAACAATAAGCAAAATAAAATCATTTGAGAAAAACCATGTCTAAAAATATGAAAAAAATGTTTAAAATGTGAAATTTAGTCATAAAAGACTTACTGAGATATTTAACACTGTAAATGCCAATCATTCCTAAATTAATTAATAAAGCTAGACAATTACAATCAAAACTACCCCCAAGTTTTCTGCAACTGAAATTATTCTCAATTTCGCCTGAAAGCATAAATATAGAAGCACACCCTGAGAAATTGGGGTGGGGGGGGCTATGACTGGAGAAATAATCCCACATATCAAACTAGCTTATAGATGTAAAATAAGTTAAATTGTGATACTGATAAAGGAACAGATACATCTCTAGAAAGAAAGAGAGCTCAGAATTAGAACCAAATGCATTAAACTTATTATCATCATTATTATTAGTGGAGAAGATTGATCATTCATTAAATATTGACACAACTGGATAGCCATTAAGGAAAAAAGTTGTTCTGTATCAAACCATCTAAGCAATAAATGTTATATATTAAAGCGGCAAAAAAAAAAAGAAAAACAATCTAAAGTCACTCTTCATTAAATTAAATCTAGTTGGATTGAGAATATAAACCTAAAATTAATAAATATTTTTAAATGAAACTAGAAATAGTAAAACATGGAACCGTACTTTTAAAACTTAAGAATGAAAAAAATCTTTCTAAAGCCTCAAAACCCCCAAAAACAATTTATGAAATTAACAAATATGATAAAACTTTAAATTACTACACATCATAAAAAATTAGAAAACGTATTTGTAATATATAGAGGGAGTTCTTTTTTTGGAGACAGAGTTTCACTCTTGCTGCCCAGGCTGGAGTGCAATGGCACAATCTCAGCTCACCACAACCTCTGCCTCTCAGGTTCAAGCGATTCTCCTGCCTCAGCCTACGGAATAGCTGGGATTACAGAAATGCACCACCACACCCGGCTAATTTTGTATTTTTAGTAGAGACAGGGTTTCTCCATGTTGGTCAGGCTGGTCTCAAACCCCCGACCTCAGGTGATCCACCCACCTTGACCTCCCAAAGTGTTGGGATTACAGGTGTGAGCCACGACACCTGGCCTACAGAGTTCTTATTTAAAAAACACTAACAATTATATGATCTGTACAAAAGTAAGTAGAAAATCTGAGAAAAGGCTATTTTAAAAGACAGAGATCATAACTGGCCAAAACATAGGAAAACTCAACCTTATTTATAATTATAGGTATGAAGGTTAACAATCAGATACTATTTTCACCTGGCAAAGATGACAGTACAATGTAATAAGGGTGTGGAAAAACAGTAGTAGCATTCATGGTATTTGGCAGTACCAATTTGTACAATCTTTATGAAAGATAATTTGGCAATACTTATTAAATGACTACCAACATAGACTACTAAGTAAATAAATTTTGGTACAGTCTACAAAAATAGCAAAAATACGAAATGGAAATCTTTGCCTGACTGTTTAAAAGACTGAGACAGATTCAGACAGGATGATCTGAAAAGATGATCAATAAATATTATCATGGGGAAAAGCAAGTTGCTATATAGTGTTTAAAAAATAAAAAGACAAAAACTGCATATACTACATGCATATCTATATGGATGTGCTCAGAGGCAAGTCTTACAATACACATGGTAAAACTGTCTAGTGTTAAGATAATGACTAGGAAAAGATGGCTTTCACTTACTACTTTATATCTGGAGTGTTTCCATTTTCTATACAATTCTAATCGTTTTATTTATTTGGGAAAAGTGAAGGAGAGAGAGGGCACCCAAAAAGAAAATGTGCTTTGAAGCTCCGCTAAAAGCAGCAGGTTACCAAAAATGTTTTTTGGAAAATAACCTACGGCACTTGTTTAGGCATAACTGTAGGAATAGAGAGAGGCACTGTGACAGAATGGAAAGCACACAGGACTTAAAGCAACACAGCTCATTTCAGTCCTAGGCACACCATATTTTGGCCAAAGCCTCAAGCATGTCAACTGACTCAGATGTCTTAGTGGACTTATTTGTACAGTAACAATGATAATCCCTATCTACATCACAGAGCATTGTGAGGCTCACACAGAAAATTCCTATGAAACTATACTAAAAGCTATAAGCACTAATATAATTGTTAGATGTTTGTCTATATTTATAATTAATTCATCCATCCATTCAACAAATATTTACTTAATGCCCAAGAAGCATCAGGGATACTCAGTCAAAGAAATAAACAAAAGTCCTAATTTACATTATTGTTAGTCATCTCATTCAGGAATGATGATCTACTATTCATAATATTTAGCAATATTAAAAGGTACTGAAAAAGCTAATAGTTTTATTGAAGCTAAATCACACATTTCCGTAGCATCATATGCTATGATGTTCACCCTACTGGAAGGATGCTATGATGTCCCCCTTATTGGAAGCAAACATATGATTTAACTTCCATTTTAAAAAATCCATTATGTTTCAAAATCCAAAACTTTTTGAAGTCAACACGATGCTCAAAGGAAATGCTAGTTGGAGCATTTTGGATTTCAGATTTTGGAATCAGGAATGCTCAAACCAGCAAGTATGATATAAATATTCCAAGAAACAAACAAGAAATCTGAAATCTGAAACACTTCTAGTCCCAAGCATTTTAGGTAAGGGACACTTAACCTGCAATAATCAAGATTTTTGTAAACCTTTTATTTTAAGCTAATTTTAAACTTAGAGAAAAGTTGCAAAAACAGGACAAAGAATTTTTATTTTTCTGTCAACCTTAATGTTAATATCTTAACCACAGTTCAGTATCAGAATAAAAAATTAGAATTGATGCAATACTATTGAAAGACCTCATTCAAATAGGTCTATCAATATGTCATCAGTTTTTCTAATGCCATGTTTCAGGATCCCATCCAGAATCTTTGTATCTAGTTATTGTTTCTCTTTAGTCTCCTGCAGTCTGTAACAGTTTCCTTTGTCCTTCCATAACTTTAAGAATCTTGATACTTTTGAAGAGTATTGATTAGTTATGTTTTCAAATGACACTCAATTTAGGCCAGGCACCGTGGTTCACACCTGTAATCCCAGAACTTTGGGAGGCCAAGGCAGGCGGATCATTTGACGTCAGGAGTTCAAGACAAGCCTGGCCAACATGGTAAAACCCCATCTCTACTAAAAATACAAAAAAAATTAGCTGGGGGTGGTGGCAGGTGCCTGTAATCCCAGCTACTCGGGAGGCTAAAGCAGGACAATCACTTGAACCCAGGAGATGAAGGCTACAGTGAGCCAAGATCGATCATGCCACTGCACTCCAGCCTCAGTGACGGAGCGAGACTCTGTCTCCAAAAAAAAAAAAAAAAAACCACACTCCATTTATATGCCATAATTTTTTGTATTTTCTCCTAAAACATAAACATTTGCACTAAGCAGTACTATGATTTATCATCAGAAACATAGTATTTATGTGTATTAGTCCATCCCTTCCCAACCTATCTGCAAAAAAAGGGTTCTATGGCATGGCAGTCGCCATCAAAAATGTCTCAATCCCCAGAATCTAGGAATATGTTACTTTATATGGCAAAAGGGGCTGTCCAGATGTGATTCAGTTAAGATTCTGATATAGTAAGATTATCCTGGATTATCTTAGTGGCCCTTGCCATCACAGAGGCTCTCATAGGGGAAGAGGAAGGCAGCAGTAGGAGAGAAGGAGATGTGACAATGGAAGCAGAGGTCAGATTTGACTCCTGGCTGAAAGGGACCATGATGCAAGGAACACAGACATGCTAGGGCTGTGGAGAAGAACAAAGAAACAATTCTACCACAGCCTCAAAAAATAGTGTAGTCCTGATGACATTTTGATTTTAACTCAGTGAGCCTTGCATTGGACTTCTGATGTGCAGAACTGTAGTTTTGCTATGCTGCTGGTAGTTTGCTATATAACAGCAATAGGAACTAACATGATTATAAAATTAAGGGAAATACTCCACTTTCACACACATGCACACCACACACACACACCCCCACAACCCTGGAAATGTAAGATGCTTATTAGCATGTGAAGATTCTGAGGTGTCCTAAAGAAACAAAGTTAGCTGTATCTAATACAATAACCAAATGTAAGTGATTATACAACTATTGGTGAGGAGAGGTGTATGTGAAACAGCTGTTAACATCTTAAGAAATGATATTTGGAGAAAAGTGGATTATTTATTCTAATTACAGCATCACCTTATGCTTCCTTTCACAACAAAATTCAAAAAAAATTCATTGAAGAAATTTGGGACAAAATAATTTTAATGAAAAAAACAGACCAAACAGAGTTAATTTTATCTCTTACAATGGGAAAAATGTCTTGCATTTATCTTCCCACATGTCTGTCTGCCATTCATCCATCAACCCACCTAACAACAAATACCTATTGAATACTTATTATGAATAAGGTATTGTGCTATACAGTGGCAATACTGACAAAATGAGCAAATCAGATATATTTGCTAGGCATGTGGAGCTTACTACCTAGTACAAAGAAAACCCCATCAATCAAATAACAGAAAATCTTACAATTATAATTCTTAAGTGGTACGAAGGAGAGATAATCCTATAGATATATGATCTGATTTCATTTTGGGGCCTAAGTGAGAATTCCTTGAGAAGTGAAGTATGATACAAGCAGAAACGACCAGGTGAGGCAATGGTGGCAATGATGGCACTGTTCCAGAGAGCAGTCTATGGGAAGGCTCTGTGCATGTGCTCTTAGTGTGGCTTTCTCCCATTCTCTGGGCCTCTCACTAGTCTCATTTTCTTATGTTTATTTATCTGGGTCTCAACTAGTCCCCTTTACTGTATCACTGAGCTCTGCTAATCTACTTGGTTTCCTTTATTCAATGCAGTCTAACCTAATAAAACTCTATTTCTGAAGGTTGTATGGCAGGAACATTCGTTGACTGTTGACATGTTGGGCATTTTACATACATTATTGGGGTCTTCCCCCATCTTTATCCTGGGCTTTGTCTCTCTCTTGAACTTAATTTCTGTATGCCTTCCTCTTGCATATGTTCCTTTATTTTGGTAAGAATGTCTTCCAGCAGCTTCCAAAGAAGGCTATTTGTGAGGTAAATTTTTGAGACTTTAAATGTCTGAGAACATCCTTTTTTATTTTCACACTTACTGACAGTCAGAATGAAGTATGAAATTTATAGGTTGGAAATCTAGTTGAGAATTGTGAAGGCTCTGCATCACAAAGTTTTGCTTCCAGTGTTGCTACTGTGAAATGTGATGCCATTCTTAATATGTAATCCTCTGTAGAAGAATCTGAAAAATGTGTAGAAATATTTTCTGAAAAAAAAAATCAATAGCTTTCCTATGTACCAACAATGATCAATTGGGGGCAGGCAGATATGTTGGGGAAAATTCCATTCCCAACTGCAATAAAATTCAAAAAGTATTTGGGAATAAATCTAACAAACATTTCACACCTATGTGAAGAAATTTTATACTTTATTGAATATAAGACTTGACTAGATACATAGGCAATAGAGACGACAATGTTATATATCATTATAACAATTCTCTCCAACTTTAGATTCAAGGCAGCTCTAATGCAAATTCCAAAAAAGTTTATCCACAAACGGATCCTAAAATTCACAAGTACAGAGGAAAAAAGAGTCAAAGCAATTTTTAAAAGAATAAGAAACGAAAATTTGCCCTACAATATATCAACATTAATTATAAATCTAAAGTAATTTAAAAAATGTTGTTTGCAAAGAGACAGAAACAAGAATGGCTAAAATAATAGCCTCGCCATACACCCATATATGTGAAATAAGGTATGTAACAGATGGCATCATCAAATTGACAGAGGAAGAGATACTATCCAGTTAATGGTGCAAGCCAACTGGTATTCATAGAGAAAACAGAATTAGATCCCCACTTCTCACACAAAGATGAATTCCAAATAGATGAAAAATATGAACATGAAAAACTTTTAAAATGAAAAATCTGAAACAAAAACGGCAAAATGTCAACATTTACTGAATCTGAATAGTTCATATATGTTAATTATGTATTTTCTATACTATTATGCATGTTTGAAATTAAAAAACTCATGAATGATCTGTAATAATTACCCTGTATCCCGTATCTTCCACAACATCACATGAAGTTGCATTATCATTGGTATGCCACACTGTCTCCTTGATGCTGCAACCATACATAAACACGTTCTTCTTTCGGGAATGGCCATGATAATCACAATAAACCTTGAAAATACATATTTTAAAAATTAAAAGACTTCATTATATTACTAAGTAAAGGTAGTTAATATCAAGCCAATAAACATGTATGTCTGTGTTCCTTGGTCTTTTTATTGTAAATAAACATGTCCTTTATTTTTTATTTTTTAAAAAAAACGATGCTCTTAAAAGTTGAATTAAAACCATACCCTTCTTTATAGTGTTTTTTAATAAATAAGAGCATTTTCTTGGGTTTTTTGTTGTTTGTTTTAAAATTTCTTTTGTTGTTGTTGTTGTTTCTTGTAAAAGAGCCACCATTTAACAATTATGACCAATAAAAGTGATAATACCTAGTTTGGGAAAGGATCTATAATTAACTCTAGAATTGCCAAATCCTTTAAAGGTCCTATATCACCTTTATATTTACTATTCACCATTTTTAAAATAATACATTTCATTGGAGTTCAAATCTACAGCTGTGGTGATTGCTGCCCCAAATGGTTACAGAAACATTTACCTAATTTGGCCTGGAGCAGTGCCTCACGCCTGTAATCCCAGCACTTCGGGAGGCCGAGGTGGGTGGATCACCAGAAGTTAGGAGTTCAATGCCAGCCTGACCAACATGGCAAAACCCCATCTATACTAAAAATACAAAAATTAGCCAGGAGTGGTTGTGGGTGCCTGTAATTCCAGCTACTTGGGAGGTGGAGGCAAGAGAATAGGTTGAACCTGGGAGGTGGAGGTTGCAGTGAGCCGAGATCATGCCATTGCACTCAAGTCTGGGCAACAAGAGCAAAAATTTGTCTCAAAAAAAAAGTTTTTTAATTTAAAAACAAACAACAACAACAACAAAAAACAAGAAAATGCTCTTATTAAAAAACATCATAAAGAAGGGTATGGTTTTAATTTAATTTTTAAGAGCATCATTTTTTAAAAAATTAAAAATAAAAGACATGTCAATTTTACTCCTCTGCAAAGTCTTTCTTTCTTAAAGAAAGATTAAATAATATACATACTAATATAACGAAAACATTCTAATCAAAACTGGTGAGAACAGAAGAAGCATATGCATATAGTTCAGTCCAGTCATGCCTGTACTACATTTCCCATGTGTGTAGCAGAGATTTAACAGCTTCAGAGCTGACTAGAAAACTCAGAATAAGCTTCTAGTTTGAGAATTTGGAAGATATATATTGTTATCTTAGTGTTGTTCAAACAGTGAAGTTAAGTATCTAAAACCAAGAGTTATCAATATTCATAACCAAAAAAGAAAAATAAAAGGCTTATGAGAATCATAAACATTCAACCTTGTAAAATTTAAAATACGAACATAATGGATGAATCTGACACCACGATTATTACACAAGTACTTGGTAACAAAAAATGACATTTTATCTTTGACTATACCAAGTAAAAATAAGTACTGCTACTTACCAAAGGTAAACGCTTCACTGCAGCCAAGTATTGCAACAGCCCCTTAGCATGGTAAATCGTAGGATGTAAATCTGGATTTGGACTTTGCCACTGCCTATTTAAATCCTCTCCACTTAAAGAACAGCGATGACTACATGTACATAAACACAAAGACAGAAAAACACTGGTACCAATAAACCCTTACGTACATTTCTGATTTAACTTCATGATTGTATTCCACTAAGCATTTCAAATAGGTATAGATGGTAAGCTCAACCAAATGCATACTATATTCACTAAGTAAACATTTATTGAGTATTTGCTATGTACAAGATTTTGTGTCACAATTTAACTGTGGTAAGTTTTCAGATTCATAATCAAAATTTTCAAAATACAGAAAAAAATCTTAATTCTGACTACAAAATAATCATTTGTTTTGTCAGCATGCTGTATCTTGACTTCATCAGTTAAAGTGCTACCTAGGTGCTCCTTCTGAGAAAGACAAGTATATGAAAAGTATATTGTTGTAAAAATAATCAAAGTATATTGTTGTAAAAAGTATATTGTTGTAAAATATCAAATACTTTTTTGTTTATTTATGGGTACTAAGTAGGAAAACTATCATGCAAATAAATTATTTAGGCAAATAATCATAAAGTGATGACAAATATAAATAGAACTCTAACTGGTCAATATATTCTCAACTAAAAATAGACATCATTTTAGTTCCATAACCATAACATATTAACTAAGAAGAAATTCTGTTTTTTTTAAAAAACAATAATTTTCTAATATGAGAAATATTCATGCTACTTCTACTGAAGTAAGGCATGTTATCCTCATCTTTGGAGATACAACAACTAGACTAAATCGCATCTTTCAGAGCAGCACTACAGAGACCTTGTCAAATTACCAGAATAAATTTACTGTACTAACTATAATGTAGCCTCCTCTTACAAAGTAATTATCTTCCACTATTTCCCCTCTAAAGAAATCCTGTCAGAAACTAGACCTCCTCATATTAGGAAGAAGTTAGCAGATGAGGCTAACATTCCAGGAGATCCCAGAAGAGTCTTAATTGTAGAACAATCTAGGTTCATGCCACTAATAAAAAAGAAAGGAATATGAGAGGTATGAGTTAATCTTTCTTATAACCTGACATTGTGATTTTTCTAAAACAATTCAGGCATTTTATGAAAGCATATTCTCATGGATACAGAATTTCTCATAATTTCATACCATTACTAGTCTCCAAAATATATATTCATTTAAAAGTTTATCTTAGATGAATTTCCCACCAAAAACTTCTTTATTCTAGAAAAATCACTAAATTTGTTAACCTGGACACTGTTACTTCAATAAGTTTATATAGGACAACCGCAATGGTCTATAATGTATTCTATAACTATTGCTTAACTTACTTTCCATTGATGACACCATCTGGATTTAGCATAGGGACAATTTTAAAAATATACGATTCTCGTAAGCTCTGAGCAGTAGGGTTATTGCTCATGAGATATTCCAACGTTCCTTTCATAACCCAACTTGCATTAGTTTCTCCAGGATGTACCCGAGCAGATAAGAAAACATAAGGGCGATTTCCTAAAGTACACATAAAATCTCAAATTAAAATGAACAGCTACTAAAAAGTTTGTATATTTTACTTTGGGGCTTTAGAAATGTCTCTAACTCAATTGTGAATTCTGATATAAATTAATAGAACTCAATGGTGCATCATACAAGCACTGCACTAGGTCCTATAAAAGAAACAAATATAAAATCAATAAAACCATATCCCAAAGGAGCTCATAATAGGACATAAAACAGTAAGTAGTATTTGATCCACTTATTTATTTCCCAATGACTAATTTAACATGTAAAATTAGTTACTTAATGTCATGTTGATTTTATAAAGAACAAGTACTTGGGGGAAGTTTAAAATATAAAACTATTTTTCATAAAATCATGGGGAAAAGAAAGAAAATATAATTTTAGCTCTGTCTTATAGTTGCTCTGATAAGCATAGAGAAAAAAGTATATCTGCTCAGCAATTTACCCCCCAAAATTTCACTATACATTTAGATACACAAGTCTACAAAATAATCATTCAGCTCATCACTCATATTTTCATATATAATACACTCTTTCTGTTTCCTGAAAATACTTTACCTCCTTATCAAAATTGGAACAGTTTTATTTTTATTACTACAGCTGTACATTCAAGGCAAATTAAAAAATAAAAATGACGGGAAAATGAGTAGCTATTCAGTGCTATCTATCAAAACAACTGATAGGTTTCTGGTTGTTTTATTTACAAGTAAAATCAGTCCATTTCTAAACTGACAGTATTACTACATGGCCTCTTAAAATAATTTGTTGTATTCTACTTTGAATACAATTTCTAAGGATAAGAACTAAATGACAGTAGTAGCAAAAGAGATCTCCGAGAACATCTCATGTAGCCCCTTATTTTCAGGATAAGAAAATTGAGGCCCAGAGGCAGGCCCATGGCTGGACAATAACAGGGCGAAGACTAGAGCCCAAGTCTTCTGATGTCTGTTCCTATTATTATTTCCATTATAAAATAGAGAGAAAGCAAATCAAAGTAGGTAAGAATGACTGCTATTGTGAGTAAGGAAGACAGACTTACTGAACTGACAGATATGTTCGTAATAATTAGACTCTGGCATTGCTGTTATAGTCACCAAGGGGCAGGTGTTTCCAGACAGGGTTTCACATAACACATCTTTCCGAAAATAGATTTGCTGAGGATTGTGTGCTGATTCCAATTTTTGAAGATGCATCTTGATAAAAATTTTAAAACAAAGCATACAATCACTTAAAAAGTCCCTACAATATACAGAAATAATGCATCCAGATCTCCACATAAGTAGAATTGAATCAGATTCTTAACCCCTTATCCAAAACCCTCAGTGCCAGATGTAATCTAAACTTCATTGTTTGGGAAACCTGAGAAAGGCGATACATTGTTTAAGTCATTAATTATGCAGCACCACCAACGGGGTCAGGGTAGCAATCTGTAATACAAACATTATTTGTGCAGCAAAACATATGAAGAATCACCTTAAGTGGAATCAATATTCTAAATAAACTCAGGTCAGGCTTTGCCTCCAAATGAGTTCCAAAAAACCTTTTGGCTTTCAAAGCCTTCTGCATTTTGAAATTGTAAGTGATTGTAGACCTGTAACAGCAACAATCTAAAATTTGAAGAGTAAAAATTATGTAGCACAAATTTTAACAATTTATTTTCCTGATTTCAAGATTAATGTCTGAAAGACAGAAAAACTACAAAGAAAAAAATTTAATGTTTTAAAGATTTAAAACTTCCACAACTGCACCACCTGTATTACTACTAACACAACGTATATAAGCAAACCATAATTACATAAAGACTTTTATAATCTGATTTCATCACTTAAAAATTTATACATACACACAAACACATATATATTTGTAATTATGAACACTATACCACATCATTAAACATGTTAAAGTGTGTATTTTTTGAAAACGCAAGTTTTAATTGGTCATATTATATGGCTATACTACAAATAAATTGTTCAATCCCTTATTTTTAGATATTTATTTGGTTTTCAAACTTTTGCCTATGTTCATTCACATCATCACTATTGACTGAGTGGTCACTATTTTCCAGAAACTGTGCAGGGCACTGGGAATATAACAATGAATAAATGAACCCCACCCTAGGGAAAATAGAGAGTGCTGTGAGAGCCTGTAAATAAGAGGAGGGGAGCCTAGCCAAGTCTGGGCAGTGAGGAAAGATCTTCTAGAGAAAACTACGTTTAAACTAAAATCCAAAGGATGAGTGAAGACACAGAGATGAGTACTACAGGCAGAAGGAAAAATATTAAGAAAACCACAAGACAGAACAGGGCATTTCAAAGAATTCTGTAAGCTTCATTATAGCTACAAAGGTGAGAAACGAAAAATCTGTCACAGAATGAAGGGCCTGGTAGACAGGTCTTCCCCAAAGCATGGTATACATACAACTGGTAATTGAGATAACTGATATGTAGATAACCATTTTAAAAGTTTAATAGATATATGTTTTATGTGAATTAGAAAAAAGTCTAGTACATTAAACTTTTCATGGATTTCACAGATACCAACTGAGAATGAGGATACAATTTAAATGATTTCACGGATATTAATTGAGGATGAGGATATACTTTAAAGAGTAATCTATTTTAAAGTCTATTTAAAGATAAATAAATAATAGTTCAAATAGTATGTGGATAAGGCAAAAGAAAAAAAAAGTGGAGGGGCATTAGTAGAGAAAGGACAGGGTGAAAGATCGTAAGAATTTTAGACTTCATACAAAGGGCAAGAGAAATCACTAAAGAGTTTTAAGCAGGGTATTTTATTATAAGATTAGCTATAAAAGAGCTCTTTGGTTATAGTCTGTGTTGGGGCAGGAGAGGAACTAATGAAGAGCAAAGGAGGCAAAACTGAATCATAGAACATCAGTTACAAAGACGTTGGCAGAAGGCCAGGTGAGAAACAATGGTTGTGCCTGAAAAACACCATGCTATGGGGATTGAAAGAAAGCAGAATTTAAAATATATTAAAAGGCACAATCAGTAAAGAACAATAACATAAAACCAGGCAAATATAAACAGTAAAAATATATTTTTATGTGCATTCTTATTTGTTTTCCTAGGAAAAATTACCCAAAAGTAAAACTACTAAGTTGGCACAGAAAGATACACGAACACTGTACCTTTATGGTAAGTTATAACCTTCATTAAAGTACAGTAAAGCTCATTTAATGTTGTCAGCCTCATTTAGTATTCTCACGGGTTTGATATCTCTTCTGCTCTATGGACTATGTTTTCTTCCACGTTCTCCTCCCTAATAATTTGGGAGCTTGTTCCTAATTATAGTGTTCCAATTTCTTTATTGGTAAATTGACCACACCCTCATGATCCTTGACCATTAGAATAGATATTCTGTTCTGAGAATAAATCTATCACAGTTGATATTTAATTACAGAACTTTGTTCTGTTTTACAATGCAAATATTCAAAATCTCAAAAGGTCTCACACAAAATAACTCTTATGCCCCACAGATTTTTAGAAATCTGGATCTAGGTCTCCATAATGAAACTATTTCTTTCAGAAAAAGATCTCAATTTTTCCTTCAGAAAAACTCAAATTGCATCCACATTTTTCTAATATTCTATTTTCTACGAGATTCTGGTTAAACATGCAGAAATCTCACCTGGTTAAAATTTGTAAATCATGGAATCTTAGCTTAGAGAACTGTGGATGTCAACAAAAGATGGGAAATAAAAATCATGTCAAAGTTCCTTAATATTTCTATCAAGAAAAAAAAAACCACATTCCCATTTTACTCCTCAAGAAATTTCCAAAATCTTCAACAGTAAACCCTTTTCTTACAATATTTAACTAAATTTTCCTTATATTAGGACATTTAAACTCAATTATTATCATTATCCTTATGTTAGAATATTTAATTAAACTCAATTTTCTTCCATTATCTTACACATATCCATCTAATACAATTTAATTTAGAGTTCTTACCTGTAAAGTTGAATATGTATATGGATAGTGATAAGCAAAGTAGCAAACATCATCTTTATGTGGAAAATTGACAGTAAACGTAATTGTATAGTAAGATTTTCCCTTTTGTCCACCTGCAGCAACTGAACTTCTTGAGAAATGATTTCTGCAACAAAAAAGCATAAAATATTTTTATTTCATCCACACAAAAACTGATTTTCCTTGCTAGTTTTATTAAATAGAACTTCAGGGAAAAAAAGAAAAACCCGAGTCTGTAAAAAGCTTACTTTAAATAACCTATTTAAAAAAAAAAAAAAAAAAAAACCTTAGTACTAATGAAGCAGTTGACTGTTCAGTCAATCACATTACATTACATTACTTTTCACTTCCAAATTTACTAATTAAATGATCTAATACTCTTTACATCAAAAAAAATTTTTAGAACCCCATTCTTTGACATCCATACACATTACTGGATCTAGAAGATGATCATCAATGGCTGCTACAATCAGGAGATGAAAGGCTGGTGGACACCTCTACGTGGATCAGGCTACAAGACCTGGGTTATCTAATCAATCTTAAGATTACAAAAAGAGAAACAATCAGAAATGATGTTTCATTGTACTACCTATTAAGTATTCTTGCTAAAAATCAAACCTGAAGTTGATCAAGCTTCTAAATCTAATTACTAGTTTATAGGAAACTGGTGAGACAGAAATACTTGTTAAAACCACAGGGGTGCAACCCAATAAAATCCAAATGTGAAAAACCCTACATGACAATCCAGCTTTATAGCAAATGAGTGAGAAATTTTAAAAAAGAGAGAAAGGAAAAGGGAAGCCTATAAATTAACAGAGACATAAGGGACATGCCAACAAAAATCAAATGCAATGTGTGATCCCTGGCTGGATTTTGATTAAATAAAACCATAAAACAACATTTAGAGGCAATTAGGGAAGTTTGAATATTGGATATTTCATCACAATAAGAAATTGTCTTAATTTTTCTGTGTTACAATAATGGCATTGTGGTTAGACTGTCTTAAAAGGCCTTTGTCTTTTAGAAATACATATGTTAAGTATGTATGACTAAAATACGATATCTGAAAATGGCCTTAAAAATTCAGTGTGGAAGTAGGAGTGAAAGTATAGCTAAAACAAAACTCACCATGTGTTGATAATTGTTTAAACTGGGTGATGAATATATGGAGCCTCATTATCTTATTCTATGTTTTTGTAAATGCTTGAAGATTTCCATAATAAAGTTTTAAAAACTACACATTACTCTCCAGAATCTAAATATTGCTGACATATGCTGACTTAAAGATGCTCTATCAACTTAATTTCTAAAATTCTGAATCATCTTGTATTATTTAAGCCATGAAATGAAGAAAACCCAGGGCCTATAGGTTATTTTTTCATGCACATAAATGTTCAAAGTATTTTCAAACTGATATAGTCTTCATTAATTTATTCACAGTATCTTGAATAGATACCCAATGACAGAGTGCTAAGGATTAACAAAAATGCAAAACAAGTTCAAAAACTAGTCCTTGCCAACTCTTCTCCCTCAAAAGTTTAACATTTAATTGGAGAGGTATTTATATAACATTATAGCTATCTGGCAGTTTCTAGGTTATAAACCGGTAAAACATACATTATCTCATACAATGGTGAAAAGTAGTTTTATTCCATTTTATAGATAAGCATCACAGAACTTGGCTGACATGAAAAGTTAAGGCACAATGCAAAAGCAGACTTTAATCCTTTTCATCTAAATTTCAGGGCAGGCACTTTTGTTCATGCCTGTAATCCCAGCACTTTGGGAGGCTGAGGCAGGTGGATTGCAATATGGTGAAAACCCAGTCTATACAAAAAAGACAAAATTAGCTGGTTCTCAACTGTAGTCCCAGTTACTCAGGAAGCTGAGGTGGAAGAATCACTTCAGCCTGGGAACAATGACATGGTCTTGAGGCTGCAGTGAGCCAGGATTGCATCATTGCTCTCCAGCCTAGGCAACAGAGCAAGACTGTGTTTCAAAAAAAAATACTAAAATTAAAATAAATAAATCTATCTCAGGCTTCAGGAAAACAACTAGAATAGAATCTTACATAGAAAGTGGCTAATAAGGCTAGGCGCAGTGGCTCACGCCTGTAATCTCAGCAGTTTGAGAGGCCAGCGTGGGCGGATCACAAGGTCAAGAGATCAAGATCATCCCAGCCAACATAGTAAAACCCTGTCTCTACTAAAAATACGAAAAGTAGCCAGGCATGGTGGCGCGTGCCTGTAGTCCCAGCTACTCAGGAGGCGGAGGCAGGAGAATCGCTTGAACCCAGGAGGCTGACGTTCTGCGCAGTGAGCCGAGATCGCACCACTGTATTCCACCCTGGCAACAGAGCAAGACTCCATCTCAAGAAAAAAAAAAGAAAAGAAAAGAAAGAAAAGAAAGTGGTTAATAAATGTTTGCTGAGTTGAATTCCGCTTCCAGATCAGGAAGTAGTAGCCAAAGGAAACTAAACTAAAAAAATAAAATCCTTGCCATCACCCCTTATGTAGCCTAGAACAACTTGTCCTGCTATGATCATTCATTTTGCAATGTGAAAAAGCATTCACTGATTGACAATTTCTAATGTGAAAAAATAAAAAAGCTTGAAAGAAAGAATACTTTTTGAAAAACATTGTTTCACTCTTTAATAGTCTAAATAATTCTGCTAAAATCTAGGAAGCACTGCCCAATAATTACAGCTTCAACCAACTTTATGAGAAAGAGACAAGTGATCAAAGAGTATTTTTATATTAGTCTACCATTAAAAGAAATGCAAGATGTATTATGGTGCAGATGAATTACATATTACCTTTACTTCTGTTTCTCATTTATTTGCTATTTATTTCACTAATAAGAGTAAGGAGGAAATCTTACTGAGATGGATCCCAAAGAACATTTTCTTTCCCAGAAAGTAAGAGTACTTAAGACCAAGTTTTTTCCAACGCCATGTCAAAACAGTTTAATTTTAGAAGCCTTCTTCTAATTGGTAAAGCTAAAAAAGAGGGGCATTAGTGCCAGTTAAGCACAATCTAAAAAGTCAAAATTCACTATACAGAAATGTCAGGATTGAAATCAGTAACAGAGAAGATACAGGGGTGCCAAGTGGAATCAACAGGTGAACGTCACCTGAAAACATTTGCAGACACAGTGTAAAAAGGAAAAGCAAGATACGTGAGAATCCTCAAGTACTTAGAGGTGGAGCTGAAGAATAACCAAACTATTCCACAGAAGTAAATGATTTCTAGCACTTAGTATTATTTATTTATTTATTTTTGAGATGTAGTCTTGCTCTGTCACCCAGGCTGGAGTGCAGTGGCACAATCTCGGCTCACCACAACCTCCACCTCCTCAGTTCAAGCAATTCTCTTGCCTCAGCCTCTCGAGTAGCTGTGATTACAGGTGTGCACCACAATGCCTGGTTAATTTTTGTATTTTTAGTAGAGACAGGGTTTCACCATGCTGGCCAGGCTGGTTTCAAATTCCTGACCTCAGGTGATCCACCCACCTCAGCCTCCCAAAGTGCTGAGATTACAGGGGTGAACCACCATGCCCGGCCTCTAGCACTTATTTCAAACTCGCTAAGTAGATCACATATTTACAGTCAAAGATGAACCGTGTAAGCTGATGTACTGTATTTTGAACACATCTCCAGTTAACGTTTTGGAAATTAAAATGAGGCAAACATTTGTGTGTTATTATTAAAAGGGAAAAGATAAGAGTTATACTTGATATCATAGGAGCAATAAAAAGCCACTGCAAATTATTACTCATAATTTCTAATTTCAGTTTTATTCAATAAAGTTTCCAGAGTTTTAAAGCTGGAAAAGCTGAGGACACATAACTCTCTAAGTGGTGGAGACACAGCCTGGACCTAAGTTTGTCTGCCTATACAACACATTTTACTTCTACTATGTACACTCCATAAGTGGATCTCAAGTTCTAAAGCACTCTTTAGAATTACTAAAGCATAGCACCACAATTCAAAGTGTGCAATATTAACTCTATTTCCTTTTACACTGAAACAGAATGTACTTAATATCATCTTCTGTAAGCTGATGTTCTATTAATATTACTCTTAAAATACTTACTTATAGTAACAAATGTCAGTTCCCATACGAATCCACCATGGTCTGCCATTTAATGCTTCCTGAACCGAATACATGAGTGGTTGCATACCTTTTAAAAACAGAGACAGAGAAAAAGAGAGAAAATTCTTTTCAGAATTTTTGAATTAAAAATCAATCTTCCCTTTGTAGAAAGCACCAAACATTCAAGAAAGCTGAAATAAATTACATTCCAGTTATTTAGTATGTATTTTAAAAATCTGATGCATTTCTTAAACATCCCAAGTCAATCAATGGTATGCTTTTAGTTTTTAGTTTAATAATACAGGATTACAGCTTTAGAGTGAAAAGTCATTAAACTCTTTTCTATTAAATTTTCTACATGAAATCAATTAAAGATAACATATTCCTTATAAAAAGTGAAACAAAAAATATGTAAAGACATAACGTACAATCACCCCTCTAACTCTCCGTGGATTTCCAACTACACTGAAGTTAATGGGAAAATGCCACCAAAATGGTATGTTTGCTTTCTTCCCCACTTTTCCCCATACATGTTTGTGTTTGTAGGAGAGAAGAGGAAGAGGGACTATTAACCAAAATATAGAGTATGTTTTCTTGGGTATTCTTAGAAATATATTTTCCACATGAACTTTATAATCATCTTACCTAACTTCTAAATGATACACTAGGTTTCTAAATGGAACTGAATTAAATTCATGTGAAGTTTAGAAAGGTTGACAATTTTTACTGAGATCTGGTTTGACTTTCCTTAAATTCTAACTTAAGGATAGAATCATTTTCTTTTCCTGGTACAGAATAATTTTATTAAACTTATCTGTGAGTATTTTTATAAGATTCTTTTTTTTCTTTCCATTTCTGACTGGTTATTCCAACAATGAAGCACTATTCATTTATTTTTTTGTAATTCTCTTAATATTCATGTTATTGAATAAACTCACTAATTATAACAGGTTTTTAGTAGTCTTGTGGATTTTCTAGGAATATAATTAAAATATTTCATCTCCTCTGCTAGTATTTATATCACTTAATTCATTTTCTACTCTTATAGCATTTAGATAAATGAAATCTCAAAAAAATTATGCTGAATATAGTGGTAAGAACAAACAATTCTTTTTCATGACTTTAATCAAGATGTTTTGCCATTCCATGTAATATCTGTCACTTTTCTGCAAATCAACTTTGTCAGGTTTAAATAATAAAAAATAGCTAACAATGAATAATTTCTGTATATGAAACACTATTCTGTTTTTACATGTATTAACTAATTAAATCCTCATAACAACCTTTAGGTGGTAAATGCTTTTATTATTACCATTACTTGAGTAGTTTCATCATAATTTTTGTTATGCTTCAGAGTTTTCATTAGCTTATCAAATGCCTTTTCAACATCTAGTAACAGAATCAGATGGCTTTTCTACTTTAAACTGCTGATGTAATAAATCATGTTGGTAGGTTTCCTATTGTTGAACTATCTTTGCATTCCAAGAAAATGCTACTCTATTAACATTATGAGACTAAGTTTGCTATTATTTAGGATTTTTGCATTTAAATTCTTAAGATGATCTTTCTTACTTCAATTTACTTTTACCACGTATTGGTAAAGATTATACTAGCTTCAGAAAAGTAAATTTTAAAACTTCCATCATTTATTAGAATAAATAATAAAAGCACCATCTATCTTTTAAAGGATAAATATAATTCATCTGGAATACCATGTAAATATGGTGACTTATTAATAAACATATTTTTTTTAATTTCCTTCCTTCCTTCCTTCACTCTTCTTTTATTTCTTTTTAAAATGGAGATGGGTCTCACTATGTTGCCCTAGCTGGTCTTGAACTCCTGGCCTCAAGTGATACTCCTGCCTCAGCCCCCTAAAGTGCTAGGATTACACTGGCTGGCATGAGCCACTGCAACTAGCCCACTTTTGGTATTTCTATGACTTATATCTAGATATAAAAATGCTTTATATATTTTTAGCATTTATATGTAATAATTTTTTAATCATTCTCTTTCTTTTGGTTTATTTTCTTCTCTTTTCTTTTTTTTTTTTTTTTTTTGATACAAAGTCTTGCTGTGTCACCCAGGATGGCGTGCAATGGCGCAATCTCAGCTCACTGCAACCTTGGCCTCCCGGGTTCAAGTTATTCTCCTGCCTCAGCCTCCCAAGTAGCTGGGATTACATGTGCTGCCACCACGCCCAGCTAATTTTTGTATTTTTAGTAGACATGGGGTTTCACCACGTTGGCCAGGCTGGTCTTGAACTCCTGACCTCAAGTGATCTGCCCACCTCAGCCTCCCAAAAGTGCTGGGATTACAGGCATGAGCCACCGCGCCTGGCCTATTTTCTTATTTTTTCTAATTTCTTAAGTTGGGTGCTTATTTTCAGTCTTTTTCATTTTAAATAATGTAAGTTATTAAAAGTCTTCAGCTTCCCTCTGAATACCAGTTTAGCTCTAACCCATCTAAGTCGGAAATGTTCTCCCTTGTACTTTCTAGCTGTCCCACTGAACTTTCTGTGAGCATGGAAATCTGCACTGCCCAATGTGGCAGCCACTAGCCACAAGTGGCTATTATGTACCAGAAATGAGCCCAGCTCCAATGAAGAACTGAATTTTTTATATTAAATTATAATTAATATAAATTTAAATAGTCATATGTAGCTGGTACAGGACAGCACAACTCTAGATAATTTGTAGCATTTGTTTTAAATTATACCCACTGATTTGTTAAAGAAGTTATTATGTAATTTCCAAGTACACATTTTTAATTCAATTTTTTTATTTTTACTAATATTTTGAATCAACTATCTGTAGAATTTTAAAAATTATCAGTAAGTTTTCTTTGTAGCAAAATGTATAATGAAGTTTTAAATGTTTCATGAACATAAAGATAACTTATACTTCTATAAAGAAACTGAAAAACTCAATTAACAATTGTATGTAATTACATTATGATTCTGTACATATAGTTCACTGCAAAGCCAAGGTGTTGGCTTCTCAAAAGAAAATGTTTCCAGGGTCCAGTTCAAATAAATTATTTCATATACTTCATCAAATATTCCAATTTATATGACATTTTGTTTCACACTTGTAGTATGACTTTTTTGCAGTTTTTCCGTTGTTTTATCCTTTTATGGGAGAATTCATGAGCCTTTTTCCCAATGTCCCTAAGTTTTCAGTTTCTTTATCATGTTATATCATTTCTTAGAATCCAGACCACTTTTTTTAAAGTATATTTCCAAGATACCACTAACTTATAATTCTCATTTGAATGAGTTGCCTTCTAAGAAATCTCAGATTTCATCCTGTTATTTTTTCATCCTGTTATTTCTTTTCACTGGACTCCCAGATGAGTACCACTTTTTCTTGTAACTCACATCTCCTTCTCAGATTTCCAGTGGGATCCTAGTGAATCAAAAAATCAGGCTTGTTGATTATATTATTCAAATTCTCTACAGCCTTACTTATTTTTGTCTTCTTGGTATGTCAGATTCTGAAAGGAGTATTTAAATTCTCATGTTTTCTAATCAAGTTCATTTCTTGCAGCTGTTTGCCCTGCTTATGTAGGTGCTATGTGGCTAGGGTGGTTGTGCTGTATAAAGGTTTACAGCATCTTCAAGGATTGCAACTTGTAAATACAAAATATCTGTCTTTATGCAAGTCAGTGTTTTTGACCTTGACATTTTTGTCTAACACTATTTATTTATCTTTTGTTTTCTAGATGGAGTCCCACTCTGTTGCCCAGGCTGGAGTGCAATGGCGCAATCTTGGCTCACTGCAACCTCCACCTCCCGGGTTCAAGCAATTCTCCTGCCTCAGCCTCTCAAGTAGCTGGGGACTACAGGCACGTGCCACCATGCCCAGCTAATTTTTCTACTTTTTGGTGGAGATAGGGTTTTACCATGTTGCCATGGCTGGTCTCGAACTCCTGCCTTAGGTGATCTGTCCACCTCAGCCTCCCAAAGTGCTGGGATTACAGGTGTAAGCCACCACGTCCGGCTGACTGACACTAATATTAACTACTTTTGCTTTATTTTCATTTTATTTGCCTAGTTTATCTTCGCCCAATCATCCATTTTCAACCTTGTCACTGAACACACACACACACACACACACACACACACACACACACACACACACTGGGTGGGGGCAGAGACACAGACACCCCACTAAACTGTGTAACTTTCAATATCTGACCTTTTGAGGGTACTTTACAGTTTATTCATAGTTGGTGATGATGGATATACATTTCACTTTATTCCTTCCATCTTATTTTCTACTTCTGATATCAACAAATGCTTTTTCTTCCTTCCTATTTTATTTTTATTGGTTTGGTTGCATTGCTCCACATTTTCTTTTATTCCTTAATTTGGAAGCTTTCTATCATGCTTTTCAATTCTACTTTTCCACCTTCATAGTCATGATTGATATTTTTCTAACACTATACTAAACTAAATAACTAAGGCATCCCACTGAGACAAGTTAACTTTCACTTTTCCTATATTACCCCCTTCAGAATATTTTTGGTTAATATGTTTTATAAGTTCCAATACTTCTATCTTGAGACCTTTCACTCATTGATTTTTTTCAGAGAGAGATCAGATAGCATATTTTCTGAATTATTGTTTTTGAGACATACCTTCACTCTGCATATTTTTTGAATTCCTATAAACACTGACATGCAGTTTGTTGTCAGTGACAAACAATTTACAGATTCTTCAAAAGACATTTGGATGTCTACCAGCTTCCAGTGCTACAGATGAGCAGTCCAATACTAGTTTAATGTTTTAAATATACAGAAAAATACAATGATTAAGAGCATGCAATCTGCAACCAAACTTCCTGGGTTTGAATTCCAACTTTGCCACATACCAGATGCATGATCCTGGGCAGACTATTAACCAGTCTATGCCCCCGTTTTCTCTTCTGTAAAATGAGGCTGACAACTCCACTGGGTTGGTTGTTGTGTGGATGAAAGCTATCACGTGTTATCACTTAGAACACAGCCTGGCATGTGATAAATATTCAATGACTGTTAGCTGCTGGTGTTATTATCATTATTTCCTTTGAAGTAACCTATTCTTCTAAAATAGAAGCATGTTAAAATTTTCTCTTTATATTTGAAACTCAGAAATTTCACTGGTACATATAAAATAAGTCTGCCTTCCTGATTCCTTCCTGGGACTCAGTGAGCAACTTCAATCTGTAGTTTTGACTCCCTTCACTCACATAAAACTCACCATAACACAAAACTCATTATAATAGTTTTAATAGTGACCACAGGAGACAGAGGAGGCACTTCAAGATGGCTGACTAGAGGCATCTGCACTTACCTCCTCCACAAAGCAGCAGCAAAAATAGTGAGTAATCACACTTAAAACTGATCATCTAAGAGAGAACACTGAAATTCAACAGAGAAGTAACAAGAATACCTAAGACAAGAGAAGAAGAGGGAAGGCAGGCAGGCTACTTGGCCAGGAGCCCAGGGAGGCTTCCTAGTACAGGAAAAGGGTAAGTGAGATTCTCAGTAGTCCACGTGGGCACTACAGACTCCTCCAATCCTAGGCCCAGGCGAAAGTCCCTCCATCCTCACAGGTCCTGAGACTAACACAGGGAGCCGCTCTGAGACTGCATGAAGGCATTGTTTGAGAGAGTGAGCTCAGGTAGAGTGTGACCTAAGCAGCAAGAGTATGAGTACTGGCATGGTTTTGAGAACCGAGCCCCCACTCAACTGCATCCTGCCCTGAGGCCCAACAGCCCCTGCCTCCCCAACCCACAGCAACCAATGCCATAGGCTGCTGCCACTGAGACCTAAGTAAGAGACACTGACAGAGACCACACCTCCCAGCAGCAAGCTGTCATGCATTTTCACATGCCCAGAGGACAGGCTCCCCTACCCACAGCCACCATCACTGCTGACCGCTGCCACTGGGGCCAAAGCACAAGCCCCTGGCAGCAACTCTATCACCCTTAGCAGTGTGGTCACCCTACATTAACGCACACCCTGAAAACAGGCTCCCAAGTCCCCAGCTATCGCTTGGGGCCAAGGCGCACATTCCCCAGCCACCTGCCTACAGTTGCTGCCACTGATAGCAGCTCAGCAATCCCTAGCAGCAAGGCTGGGGTGCATTTGCAAGTGCCCTGAGGGCACCAGCACTGCTGCTGCCCCACTCAAACACTCTCGGGGAGCCTTTGGATCACCCCAGCCCTCCTCGTTACAGCCAGAGCCCCTATAAATCACTTGGAAGGGGGCTGAAGACAGGCCTGCTTGGCCTAGCTCTACCCCATCCCCAACACCAGAGCAAACCACCTGGGAGTCTGGGGCTCTCTCAGCCATGTCAACCACTGCTGGCAGCTGAGCACTCCTCCCAGGAGTCTGAGGATGGGCCACCTAGCTTGCCACTACCATCACAGCTGGCACACACCCACACACACCACCTGCGGGTCTAGGAATTGGACCACCCAGCCTGTCACAGCCACCACCAACACTAGCACAGACCGCTTAGGAGGCAAAGGGTTGTCCCACCACTGACTGATCCTGCCATCACTAATGCTCTGCCTGCTGCTCAGGAGCTAAAGGACCCACCCACCTATCTGGCCCAAAGCTGCAACTGCCAGTATCTGAGTAAGCTGCGTGGAGGCCCAAGAACTGGCCCTCTTAGGCCGACTAACGCCAGTCCTAGCACACATCATGCTGGGTCCTAAGGACAGGAATCTTTGGCCTGCTGTTGCCGCCACTAGTGCCCAAGGACTAGCCCAGCTGGCATCCCCATTCCCAGAAAACTTCATCACGGCCACCCCTAACAACTACACCCTAAGCCACTGAAGAAATTACACAAACCACTGACATTGTTTACAGCCACAGAAATCATATAGGGACTACATTACTGCATGCACCCAGAACCAAAGCTACAATGCCCTACCTAGCCATTATTATAAATATACCTTCAGAAAAAAGTCCTCCCCTATGAAAGTAAATCAAAAAAATTGAAAGATGTGACTGCTACACCAGATATGCCAATAATAACACAAGGATACAAGAAACATGAAAAAAACAAGAAAATATGACACCTCCAAAGCAACCAATAATTCTCCAGCAACAGATTCCAATGAGAAAGAAATACATGAAATGCTGGAAAAATAATTCAAAATAATGATATCAAAGACGCTCAGTGAGATATAAGAGAACACAGAAAAACAATACAAAGAAATCGGAAAAACAATTCAGAAAATAAAGGAGAAATTTACCAATAAAATAGATACCATTTTTTAAAAAGCCAAACAAATACCGGAACTGAAGAATATTCATTGAATAATAGAAAAAATATATTAGAGAGCTTTGACAATAGACTAAAGCAGAGGACAGAATTTCAGAACTTAAAGATAGGTCTTTTCAAATAACGCAGTCAGGCAAAAATAAAGAAAAAAGAATAAAAAAAATGAACAAAGCCTACATGACATATGGCACACCATAAAGCAAACACATATTCAATTTTTTTGGTGTTACAGGAAGCAAAGAGAAGATGTGAGGGAAAGTAAACCTATTTAACAAAATAAATAGCTGAGAGACAGAACAACATGGCCAAATAGACACCTCCAGTGATCACCACCCTCTACTCAACGCCCCACAATAGGAACACCAAATTGAACAACTATCCACCCAAGAAAGCACCTTTGTAAGAATAAAAAATCAGGTGAGCAATCATACCAAGGAAATGCACTGAAGAGTGTAGGAAAGACAATCTTGAATTGCTCCCACCACACTTCTTCAGTACAACAGCAGTGACCACATGGAAGTAAAGAAAGAGATTAGAGTAAAAAGTTTATTCAAAGGGATAATATGAGAGAACTTCCAAATCTAGAGAAAGGTATCAACATTCAAACAAGAAGGCTATAGAACACCAAGCAGATTTAAGCCAAAGACTACCTCCAGCCATTTAATAATCAAACTCCTAAAGGCCAACGATACAGAAAGGATCCTAAAAGCAAGAGAAAAGAAACATGCAAAGGGGATCCAATATAGCTGATAGCAGACTTTTCAGCAGAAACCTTACAAGTCACAAGAAAGTGGCATGACATATTTAAAGCACTGAAGGAAAAAAGCTTTGAATATTATAACACTGTAATTGTGGTGAGTAAACTACTCATATGTTGAGTAGAAAGACTAAAAGATGAACCTATCAAAAATAATAATACAACTTTTCCAGGCATAGAAGAAGAAGATATAAATAAAAACAACAGAAAGGCAAAAAGTGAGAGGTGACGAAGTACAGAGTTTTTAGTAGTTTTCTTTTTGCTTGTTTGTTAATTTGTTTTTGTGATCCATGTTAAGGTGTCATCAGTTTAAAATAATGGGTTACAAAATGTTATTTGCAAGCCTCACAGTAATCTCAAAAAACCTATAATAGATACACAGAAAATTTAAAAAATAAGAAATTAAAACTTATCACCTGAGAAAATCACCTTCACAAAAGGGAAGATAGGAAAGAAAGAAGGAAGGAAGAGAAGACCACAAAACAATTAGAAAACAGCAAAATAGGCCGGGCGCGGTGGCTCACACCTATAATCCCAGCACTTTGGGAGGCTGACGCAGGTGGATCACGAGGTCAAGAGATCGAGACCATCCTGGTCAACATGGTGAAACCCCGTCTCTACTAAAAATACAAAAATTAGCTGGGCACGGTCGCGCGAGCCCGTAGTCCCAGCTACTCAGGAGGCTGAGGCAGGAGAATTGCTTGAACCTGGGAGGCGGAGGTTGCGGTGAGCCGAGATCGCGCCACTGCACTCCAGCCTGCCTAACAAGAGCGAAACTCCAACTCAAAAAAAAAAAAAAAAAAGAAAAGAAAAGAAAAAGAAAACAGCAAAATAGCAGGAGTAAGTCCTTACCTATCAATAACAATGAACGTAAATTGACCAAACTCTCTAGGGAAACAATCAACAGGGTGAAGAAACAACCTGTTGAATGAGAGAAAATATTTACAAACTATCGGACAAGGGATTAGTATCCAAAATATGCAAGGAACTCAAACAACTCAACAGTAAAAACTAATCATAATAATCTTATTAAAAAGTAGGCAAAGGACACAGACATTTCTCAAAAGAAGATACACAAATTGCCAACAGGCATATGAAAAAATGTTCAACATCACTACTCATCAGGGAAATGCAAATCAAAACTACGATGAGATACCATCTTACCCCGGTTAGAATGGCTATTATTAAAAAGAGGAAAAAAAGTAACAGATGCTAGCGAGGATGTGGAAAAAAGAGAACTCTATATTATACACTGTTGGTGGAAACGTAAATTAGTGTAGCCACTACGTAAAACAGTACAAAAATTCTCAAAAAACTAAAAATAGAACAACATAAGATCCAGCAATTCCACTGCTGGGTATTTATTCAAAGTAAAGGAAATCAGTATATTGAAGGGATACCAACACCCACCCCATGTTTACTGTAGCACTATTCACAACAGTAAAGATATGAATCAACCTCAGCATCCATTAATGGATGAATATAGAAAATATGATATATATATACACAAAAAAATACATTTTTTATGGCACATAGAAAATGTGGCCATAAAAAAACGAAATCATGTCCTTCGCAGCAACTGGATGGAACTGGAAGTCATTATGTCAAGTGAAATAAACCAGGCAAAGAAAGACAAATATTGCATGTTCTCACTGATATATGGAAGCTAAAAAAGTTGATCTCATGGAATAGAAAGTAAAATAATAGACACAAAGGCTGGGGCGGCTGTGTGGGAGGGATGAGGGGATGAAGAGAGGTTGGTCAATGGGTGTAAACATATAGTTAAAGAAAAGAAGTAAGTTTTAAGGTTCAATAGCAGAGTCAGGTGACTATCGGTAACAATATATTGTATATTTCAAAATGGCTAGATGAGAGGACTTAAAATATTTCTAATATACAGAAATAATAAATCATCAAGGTGATGGATATCCTAAATACCCGGACTTGATCATTATACGTTCTATACATGTTACAAAATATCACATACACCCCATAAATATGTACAAATATTATGTATCAATTTTTTAAATTAACCATATAAAGCAGTGAAAGGTTCTAGCTGAGGTCAAAGAGCACTTCAGATTTGTCTTACGTATTCTCATGTTATAAAAAACAATTATTCTTACATTACATTTAAAACAATGTGTTCTTCTATCACATTTAAAATGATCATATTAAATTTTGGTCACTGTGAAGTTAGCTATATTTGGATATTCTGACGGTAATAAAAACAAAGTAAGTTGCCCCAGCAAGAATCAATCAAATGAGGTAAACTCAGACTCAATAAACGAGTCCACGCAACCTGATATAGTAACAGGAAGCCTATATCTGAATAACTAATTTATTCATTAGCCAAAGGATAAACCTTCATGTACATAAAACAAGTATGTTTAAAACTGTCATTTTGCCTCAAATATAGATAATCAAAAAATTAAATTACCAGAGTAATATCCAATGGCACTGGTCCCTAATAACATCCAAGTAAAGGCCAAAGTTTTATTGAGGACGTGATCAGTATTATGTGAAAATACAAAGAAACATGAAGTGTTTTAGGTCCTAATCATTAATGTACTATAAATCACAGATTTGTAAAATGTTAGAGTTGATATTAACACCCTCATTTAATAGATGAGGAGAACAAGAAAAGTTTAAAGTGGAGCTCTAAAAAACCTGAAGGCACCTATCATAAGCTGCATGTTATTTGTATTCAGTGACTCTATGTAGAAAAAAATACATGCTTCTAACATGTCTATTATTACAGCTGTGACTTCAGATTCAGATTCAGGTGGATGCCATTATCCTCCAGTCTCAGAATTTGACTCTTCATCCCAACCAAAGAAGAAATAAATAAATTCAATAAGTAGCATAAATAAAACCACACATAACCCAGGCCCTTCAGCATTACTTGAAGACAAAATATAACACACTTTAAAATTGTTTATAAGCAGTAAAGTAACCAAAGATATAGAGGGCAAATGGAACATTAAAATCAGGGTTGAAATCCTTAAAGTAGATTTTAGAAAAAAAATGTTTAATGAGAGAAAGGAGGAACTTTATAATGACAAAGTCACAATTCATAATGAAAACATAATAATACTTAATATCAATTCACCCAATAAGATCAACCTCCTACATAAAGCAGAAATTACAGAAGATTTAAGCAAAAATTGACAGTGACATACTATTGATACAGTCTTCAAAACACTACTCAGAATTAGATGAATCAATTGAACAAAAAAAAAAACAAAATACAGAGAACCAAATAACATAATCAATATGGCAAATTTTACATCTAAATATCAAATATCTCATCCTGATACAGGTTAAAAAATATATCTTATGTGAAGAAGATATATTCTTTATATCTTCTTCTCGATAACACATGATACATTCATAAAAATAAAGATATGTTCTTTATATCTTCTCAATAATACATGATACATTCATAAAAATTGATAATACATATGACAATATATTACTAGCAAACTTTAAGCAAAGATATCCTTCTTTGCTTGGAATTTGATGATAATATATCAAGATATGATATAAGAAGATATAAAGAATGTATCTTCTCAATAGCACAATACATTCATAAAAACTGATAATATATTACATCACAAGGAAAACAGTAAATTTCACAAAATAGAAATGTTACAAACTCTCTGATCACAGTGTTCTAAAACTAGAAATTACAAACAAAATCAAAAAACAAACAGGGAGGGTACCCATGCAGGAGGATGGAAGGAAGACTGATTTGGGATATCAGACCCTCAATAGGGTGAAGGAAGGCATCTGTTCAAATAGACACCAGGGAGATTGTTACATAAACTGGAATTGATCAAATAAGTTAATATATTATAGATAATAGGGCCCAAAATTATCTATGTTGGAGAAGAAAGTTGTAAATATGGAAAGAAAACAAGAACAAAGCCTATGTTATTCACTTTAAGTATAACCTTACAGATTGTGTGTGTGTGTGATTATATACACACACACATAAACATGTACATACAAATATGGAAACCACTACAAGTATAAATTTCTGTGTAAATATTATGCATTAAATATACTCCCTAACTGTCCACTGAGATAGTCTGTAAACAGTAATAACCCAATAGCAATGTGTATACCAAGCGTACAGATCTGTTTTTTAAACACCATTCTCTACTAAAGCAAAACGACACTCTTTGAAGAAATGGCAGATTTCATTCTGGGGCAGGGAAAGGCACGTTGGGCCTTAAAGCATCTTGTTGTGCCAAAAAGCAAGGGCACGCACCCATAAGGAATGATGGGGATATCTCAAAAGGACACACACACCAGCATGTATAGTATCCCATTGGCCAAATTCTGGGCAATTTGAATATCAAAATAAATAATGATAGCAATAAATTATAACACACAGAGTCAAATAGGAAACCAAGTCTATATTGATATTAATAAATTAAAAGCTTGAGAAGGAACAAGATATTTTGATAATCTCAAAGTACCTCAATGTAAAATACTAATTACAAAGAGAAAAAAGGAAATGTAGGAAAGCCACACACCTAAATAATATTAAACTGTAAGGAGTACCCCAAAAGGTAAAAATGTATGAGGAACAATTGTTAGGGGGACTAATCCATTCCAGAGAGGCAGAAAAGATATGCAATAACTAATGTGGGCAAAAGGATGAGAATTCTACACACTAGACTCCAAAATTCTACTTTATTGCCTGGTTCCAAACGTGTTCAATTTATGTAAGAAGGTAGTTGAAAATCCTCATATATCTGAGAGACACAAAGATGGAGAGAGGGTGAAACAGAAGCTTGGTACTGAAGCTCCAAGTCATTAAAATGCAAGACTGCCATCTAGTGGTGTTTTCAGCAAATCCTTTCTAAGTAATGGGGGGGCAAGAGGGTGTGATGGATTGAAACAGATACAGCACTACTATTCAGCAACATACATTCTCAAATTCAGTATTCCAAAGGCAGTATTCTCTTTACAATTAAAAATATGGTAGGAAACATAAACATTTTTAAACTGCTTAATTTTAAGATCATTCACTTGTGAACAACATTAAGTATTCAACAGAATCACTTTTAAAAAGCTCAAAGAAAAGGGCAACTTAAAAGAGAAGCAACTAATAGCCTGTTCCTTTTCGGGGACACTGCCAAAGAACAAGACCTCTATTGGGCACATTTTCTGGAATCCAACACTTAAATAGTCCCCCAACCAGCAAGCCCCAATCAAAAAAAAAAAAAAGAAATTACAGACAATAAGTACTCTCCTAACTAATACTACTTCCTCATTTCAATCATGTATGACAAATAAATACTTCCAGATGAAGAAGTTTCCACTGCAAATATTTTCTTTGGTCATCAGGCCCCATCTTTAAAACGAATTATTGCTAGATATAATTGCTTACAATGTTAAATTCTAGTTTACCAAAATCTTGGTCTCTTTCTTTAATTCTGTTAATGTTAAGACAAACCAAGATTTGCTTTATGTTGTACTGATCTAACAAATCTGAAGATAAGTTTAATAAAATATTACATCTACCTAAACAGCTCTCATACCTTCTACTAACGACCTAGTTAAATACTTAAAAATACATGGAAATAAAAAGAAAACTCACAACAGACAACTTCTCATCAGAATCTAGAAGGAATCCCCTATTAAACTTAAGGCAGATGGAGCAACACTGAAAAATCCAATGCAGAATATGCCTCGTGATCTGTATGGTTTGGGGGCTTTTTTTTGCATTTTACTTTTCGGATTCCACAGCTAAAATAAGTGTCACACTAAATAAAGAAAACAATAAAGAAGCACAAAAAATAGGAAGCAATAAAAAAACCAAAAACATCAATTGTAAGAATTTTAAATAGGTTAAAATCATCCATTAAAAGACAAATGGTCAAACAACAAAATTCAACCTCTTATTTATTAAAAAAAAAAAAAAAGCAAGGATACATCAAGCAAAGAAAGATGCTGAATGAGATAAATGTGATAATTTTATACTATTAAAGGGTACATGCAAAAAGGAACACGGAAAACTTACAAAATTTTATGTGCCAAGTAACACCAAACTAAAATAGAAAAAAATATTTTTCTAAATGAAGGCTTGACAGAAACACTACATAACTTAAAGACTGTTAAGTATTCTTAAGTCTTAAGCAGCTAGAGAAGGCAAAAAATAAACAAGGATATAGAAAGTTGAATAGATGTGTAATATTAAATATAAAATAATATTTGTTTTTGAAGGGGTACAGAGTTTCCCTATGTCACCCAAGCTGGAGTGCAACGATACAATCTCAGCTCACTGCAACCTCCACCTCCTGGGTTCAAGTGATTCTCCTGCCTCAGCCTCCTGAATAGCTGGGATTACAGGCGCATGCCACCACACCCAGCTAAGTTTTTGTATTTTTAGTAGAGACAGGGTTTCACCATGTTGGTCAGGCTAGTCTGGAACTCTTGATCTTGTGATCCACCCACCTCGGCCTCCCAAAGTGCTGGGATTATAGACGTGAGCCACTGTGCCCGGCCAAATATGAAATAATAAGAAATCTCTCTATACATATTAGTCTCTACCCTCCTAGTTCCTGGCACAGAGCTCCTAAAACCATTGTCATTTCCTAAGCAATGGAGGTGCCAGGAATATCTTTTGTTCTACTATTTGGTCTTTGACCCCACTGTCTGACAAAGAGCATCTAAATCTCTTAGAATTTCCTTGATGATAGAAACAACTTCTATTCTAATGAGGCAGCTCTTGGTGTACTCCTTGATGGGGACTGGTCACCAAAAAGACCAAGCCATGATAAGAAGCTTGGAACTTTCAGTCCCAAACTCCAGCCTCAAGGGAAAGGAAGGGAGCTAGAAACTGAGTTAATAATCAATCAGATCTACGTGATGAAGCCTCCATAAACATCTCCAAAGCACAGGATTCAGAGAGCTTCTAAGTGGTGAAGGAATCCACGTGCCAGAAGGGTGGTGCACTCCAGCTCCATGGGGGAAAAGCTCCTGTTCGTGGGACCCTTCTGGACCTACTCGTTCACCTGGCTATTCATCTGAATCCTTAAATCATATCCTTTGTAATAAACTGGGAATTGTAATTCAGTGTTTCCCTGAGTCCTGTGAGCTGGCAAAATAGCAAATTATCAAAGTGAGGAGGGTTATGGGAACCCCTGTTTGTAACCAAATCAGAGAGAAGTATAATAACCTGGGGACCCACTACTTTTGACTGACATCTGAAGTGAGGAGCAGTCTTGGGAGACTGAGTCCTTAATCCTTGAGGTCTGCACTAACTCCAGGCAGTTTGTATCCTAACTAAATTGTAGGAACAACACCCAGTCGGTGTCTGGAGAGTAGAAGAACTGGAATGTGTGGAGAAAATCCCCACACATTTAGCCACAGAAGTGTTGGAAGTGCTGTAAGTAGTAGGAAGAAAAAGAGTTGTTTTCTTCTCTTCACTAAACAATGTATGTTGAATTATGTTGCCTACGAAGGATGACTATTATTTTCCAAGTGCCCATGAACATAAAAACTGACCAGATAGATATTAAGCCACAAAAAATTACTGCACATCATAAATTCCACATCTGTGAACAAAATGGATTAAAATTTGAAAGTAATGAGAAAAGTCTTCACAAAAATAATTCAACCAACTAAAATATGAATTCTTGCCTAAATAATTCTAATCTAAAGGATACCAACATTACATACAATTACAAGTAATACAAAAAAATAACATGGAGATCTTAATATTAAAATTTGGGTGGGGAATACAGAACTAAGTTGTAATAAAGAGAAAATTTGAAACTTAAATACTCTGATCAACAGATAAAAATAAATTTAACAAATTAGAAGTTAGAAAAGGAAAAAAAAATCAACCTGCAGAGAGGTAAAGGAAGAAATTAATCAGTAAAAAAACTTCCAAAATAAATAATGAATAAAACCAGCTTTTTAAAACTATAAGACAATAAAACAAAATTAAGTTTTAAGTATCAAAATATGGGGAAAAAACTAACCAAGAGAATAAGCAAATCTACATACTGCAGATAGCATACACAAATTTCTGCTACTAAATTTTTAAAATCTAAATGTCACTTACATAAAAACATACAATACAAATTATCAAGCCTCCCTCAACAAAAAATAGAAAACTAGTCTAGACTGAGTTATAGAAAACTCCTCTCACCCAATTAAAGGGTACAAAATCAGACAATGTTAGAGGGATGTTTTTTTGCAAATTTCATTAAAACATTATGTTATCTAAACTGCTCCAGAACATAGGGTGGAGAAATAAAAGCCTTAAAATTTAAGTGTTCAAAGTAAGATCAGCCTCCTTCCAAAACTAAAGAAAGATAGTTCTCCAAAAAGGAAACTGATTTGTCTAACTTTTGATGAAAACTTTTAACAAAATTTTGACAAATCAAAAATAGTTGAATCATAAAAGATCAATTCACATGACCAAGCTGACTTATTTCTAAAATCCAAGGGTGGCTTAATAACAGGAATATTATTAACATAATATAACACATCCAGAGGTTATAGAATAATATGGTTAGATTACATTCATTGATAAATGCAAAAAAATTTAAAAATCTGATTTTTAAAACAATAGACATTATTTCTATTTTTAGAAAGAAAAAATATGTATCTCAAAACAAGAATATGCTTAATGTAAATACTAGCACAGCATTCCCATTGAAGTTAAAATAAAATACAAGGATGTCCCGATGTATCCTTTTCATTTTAAACATTCTCAAAATTCTATTCAAAAACAATGATTCAATATATAATATAGCTATGAATCACAGAAATTCTAAGTATCTATCAAGAAAATCCAAAGTACCAACTCAGAAACTATAAGAACTAATGAAAAGTTCAGTAAGAAGGTTAATTTTCAAGTAAATATATAAAAATCAATAGCTTTCCTAAAATTAATATTTAAAAATAGAAGTACTCTTTCACAACAGAAACAAAGGTAAACAGAAATACAAAACTTACAAAAAGAAAACGAAAAAGGTGAAGGCATAATAAAATTTGAATCAACAAAACAAAACATCATGTTCCTTAGTAGTAAGACTAGATATAAAAAATTCTGTCTCTCCCAAACTATTCTACAAATTTAATCCAATGGAAATTTTTGGTATTTGATACAATTACAGTGAATCATATTCAGAATAAACTATTCAGAAAAAATAGGTAGAAAAATTCTTTAAGTTGTTTTTGAAAACTACAGGATATTAGACTATGTTTTAAAGTCAAGATAATTTAGAAACACAGTGGTACCAGAGCAACAAAGAAAACCCCAAACATATACTACTGTGTATGTAGGACCATAGATTATAAGAGCTATGGTGTTTCAAACCAATGGGGACACATGACCAAGAGGTCAAAATAATTGAATTCAAATTCAAAAAGTAAAGAAGTATAAGCAAGTTATGGTGACGTTTTATCAATCAGGTTCTAATCCGTTTTTACTAACCTGACCGTTGTCTGTAACAGCCAAACCAGAACAACAATGTTTAGTGGCTTCTGAATGATATTTCGTACCTTTCTTTCATTAGTGGATCAGGTACACAGTTGTAAATGTGAAATGTCTAACAATTCAATAAATTCATCAACAACATTTTAAAACTTCTTGGAGAAAGAATTTAGTTGTAGCTACTTAACCACTAAGAATAGGATTAAGTTAAATCCCAATTCACAGAAAATACTAAAATAAATCCGGATGGGTGCTGTTAAATATAAACACTGACAACATATGATCAAATGCACTTCAAAAAGGCTGAACTAATTTAATACTTCCACCAGCACTGTAGTATCCATTTTCCCTAGCCTTCAGCAACATATGTTCATCCTCTTTGAGAAATCCAACTTCTAGGAATTCATGGCAATAATCAGAAACATATATGAAAACAAATAATTAAGAGTATCTACTGCAAGACAGCTTATAATTTTGAAATGTGGAGAAAGACTTAAATCTTCAATCTGTTATCATTCAAGTCATTTATTGTACCTTACTCAACAGACTATCACACAGACATTACTAACGATGCTGCTGAATAATATTTAATGGACATGGGGAAATTTTTTTTACAAATTACTGTATAGTTTTAAAAAATGCAGTGTTACACATAAGCTTTCATACTGTAATCCCAGATCTGTAAAAGAGTAAAATTTAATATAAAAATTATATGAATGTGAGTAAGTTTAAGAACAGGTAACAAAATGTTAAACAATTTTTTTTGGATACTCTCATTCTAAAGTTTGTTCTTTAAACTGTTTTTAATTTACTTACTTTCCTGTATTAAATATGTACTGTTTTATCATCAGAAAAACATGCATTTTACCTGGCATACTGGTACTTCTATGAATTATAAATACAAATATCTGTGTATAATAATATTTATCTCAGCAATATTTAAAAAAGAAAGTAATTAGTAACAACTTAAGTGTCTTACAAAGAAAGGTTTGGATAAATAAGTTATAGTACTTCTATTGGGTGTCTCCTAAAACTGTTTCGCAGGAATATTTAATAACCAGAAAAAAAAATGTTGATAACATAAAATTTGATTAAAATACACAATATGAAATTGCATGGGTTATGAGTCTTATTTTTAAAAAATAAATGCATAACTATATGTATGCAGAAATCATATATTGCATTATAAAAAAGGCTGGTAAGAAGCAACAAATGTTAAAGTGATTATCTCTGGATGATGCATTGTCAATGGTTTTATTTTCTTCTTAACACCATTCTGTTTTCCAAATTCACTACATAGTGAGTTTGGAAAGTGTGATATACATACAAGAATATCCAAAGAAGAAGGGGGAAGAAGGAGAGGAAATTTAAAAATAAAGCAGCCATCTGTCCCAGTGCTTTGAATTAGTTTTAATTAAACAATTTTATTCATTTTAAAATTTCAAATGACACCAAAGAAATTTATTTTATCTATCACATAAAGGTATAGTTTTTTTTAATAAACAGAGAAGCACTGCTCCAAAATATATACATTTAATTTAAAACATTGTATTTTTTAAATAAAGATTAAAGTGTTAAGCGTTCTATTTTTAAGTGAATAAATATAGTTAGTAAAAATGCAGTATACTTGTAGCCCTTCTGAAAATTATATTGACTATCATATCAGGAATAAATATGCCTTTATATTTTACTCATAAGGAGTACCCAACATACAAATAAAATTATATTTAATTAACTGTTCTTGTATCCTCTAAAAATATTATATAGCATCATTACAAGTTAAATAGGGAAATCACTAGGTTTCTTTACTTATTTTGATAATACTTAGAATGAGTTTCAATTAAGGTACTTTTTTAAGTTGTTAAAAGCTTAGGGCTAACAAATGTTTCTGAGAAATATCACATTCCATAATTAGTTTAAAATCACACACAAAAAATGTGAAAGACTGTATCAAGAATATTGCTATCACAATTCACATAAATCAATACAGTTGCTGAACTTTTAGTCAAAATATATACATTTAAAGGGATAAAACATTTAAAAATTAATTACTTAAACCATTTAAAAATCTTAGAAAAGTGTTTATAACTAAACCAGGTACTATGCTACCTAGTCTTCCTACAATTATTGCATTAAATAAATGAATCTGACTAGAGCTTTTTTCATACATGTGAAGTAATTCTAGAGTACGCAATATCCTATTTTCCATATAAACAACGACAATTGGGAATGACCTCTTCAACTGCTGAAAGTTTTAATTTTCAGAAATGTGCCCTATCATATTCATACTTTTAACAACTTAGAGGATTTAAATGAAATGGATGATATAGCTCTCTTGTCTCAGTTGTTAAAAGCTTTTCAATCTTTCCAACAAATGATTGAGACCTTGGAGATTTTGTAACTTGTCATACATACGGTTCTTCTGAAGCCCCAATGTAAGTTTTCTTGTATGCCAGAAAAAAGAATTATTTTCTTTTACACAAAAAGATTGCCATTAGAACATTAATACTTGAAACTTGATGTTTCCATTTTAAAATGCTGATATTAAGTTCATACAAGTATATTAGTTTTCACAGCCATAATGTTTGACTACCAGATGTTTTACAAATAATTCTTAGTTTTGTATAAAGTACTAAACACAAAAATCTTGAATGAGGCTATAGTTTTAAAAGTTTTGTGGGTATACTCAGTTTTTTTTAATGGTCTCATGAGACAAACAGTAGAGAAAACCAATGAAACAAAACACTAGTTCTATGAAAAAGTCAATAAAGCTGATAAACCTCTACAGTTAGACTGACAGAAAAAAAGGGAAGAAATTATCATTAGCAGGAATTAATTAGGGGCTATCACTACAGACCCTGCAGAAATCAGAAGGATAGTAAGAGAATACTACCAACAACCCTGCACATACATTTAACAACTTAGAAGAAATGGACCAATTCCTAAAAAGCACAAACTACCACAACTCACTCAAGATAGAAGACATAATTTGAATAGCCCTAAAACTATTAAAGAAATTTCATTTCTAATGGTGTACTGGCTCACACCTGTAATCCTAGCACTTTGGGAGGCCAAGGCAGGCAGATCACTTGAGGTCAGGAGTCTGAGACCAGCCTGGCCAACATGGTGAAACCCCATCTCTACTAAAAATACAAAAATTCACTGGGCGTGGTGGCATGCACCTGTAGTCCCAGCCACTCAGAGGAGCTGAGGCAGGATAATCACTTGAATCTGAGAGGCGGAGGTTGCAGTGAGCTGAGATCACACCACTGCACTCCAGCCTGAGCGACAGAGTGAGATTCCATCTCAAAAGAAAAAAGAAATTATATTTCTAGTGTAAAAAGATTACCAAGAAAGGAAATCTCCAGATTCAGATGGTTTCACTGCAGAATTCTACCAAAGTTTATGAATTAACACCAATGCTACACAAGCACTTCCAGCAAATAAGAGGAGGGAACACTTCCCAACTAATTTCATGAGGTCAGTAATACCACGATACCAAAAGCAGGCACAGTACCAAAAAAAAAAAAAAGAAAGAAAACTATAGACCAATATTCCTCATTAGCAGAAATAAAAAAATTCTTAACAAAATATTAGCAATTTATACACAATGACCAAGTGGGGTTTATTCCAAAAAAAAAAAAAGTCTCATTCAACGTTCAAAAATAAATCAACATAATATACTGCAGTAACAGGCTAAAGAAGAAAAAAATTACACAATCAGATGTCACCATCAAGAAAAATTACACAATCAGATGTCACCATCGGAGTATACTACTAAACCTTTAATTGCGTTCAGTTTGGATGAAATCAATCATTACACTTTAAAGGACATGCAACATTTGACATAGAGTTACTAACTCTATGTCAAATGTTGCATAACACCTGAATTTTAAGAACTAGAGAACACAAGACACTGAAACATTTTTTAAAAGTTGATAATTTTTTTAAAAAACTTCTTTTCTGCAGTTAAGGTACCTGCATGCCATCTCAGTTGGGAAAGAAAATTGTCTTACCATAATTAAACTGACTGTTGGACTTTTCACAGTTAATGATGTTAAACCTGTAAGCAACACCTGGCCGCATTCCACTCACTTCAAAGTAAAACCACTGATGGTAATGATTGCTGTTTATATCTGAATTCAGAATAAGATCATATTCATTTCTGAAAATAGAAGACAAAGAAATCTAATGAAAATTAGGAAAATATATGTGCACATACAAAAATGAGAAAATCTTAAGTGACTTACTTTCTAATTTGAATTACTTTACGCAGATTCCCAGATTCAAATTTGGAGTTAAATTTCAAAATATCTCCTTCTTCTGGAATGGTATAACTAAATAAAAATTTTAAAGTAAGTATATTAAAATGCATTTAAACAGATGAACGAAAAGTAAATAAAATTATAATTAAAAATACATCACTATTGCCATATCACCTTCCTCATTATTTTTAAGCTAAAGAACAAAACAAGCACAATCACTGCATTAAATGTGGGTAACATTTATGGACAAAAACTTCTAATTAGAGACTTGCTCTTATGTTTATACTGATATAGTAAGAACTCTTGCCTCACTGAATGCATGTCATTTCTAAAATACTTATTTTTATACAGAAAATAACATTTTTAAAACTGCTATGACCTGTACTGAGCAGCAATAATTCTCATAAACCATGCAGTTCTCCAGTGAAAATATTATTTTCAATTTGAAGAGCTAAATTACCTATTAGCTTATTAAATTTAGCAACAGAAAGGCACATGTGTTATCCTCATTTTACATACTGATTATTAAATAAGCATTTACCATGTATCTACTAGGTGCCAGATACTGTTTGAGACATTTGTCTGTTTGGTTCCCTGAATGAATGCAAACTTTGCTCTTCTAGAGCCTACTCTCTAATAAGAGAAGATGAGGACTCCAAGATGCTCAATGATTCTGTCCAATAGCACTGGTATGCCACAATCAGGGTTCCTAAGTTTCTGTTTCTACCACTTCTGCCTGTCTTATCTGACACAGAATTATAAACGTTGAAATAATTAAATAAATAAGGTATATGTTTCTTCTATTTTATAACAATATAAATTTAATCATTAGCTTTGCTACAGCTCATACTCTTATCTAACAAAACCCTTTAAAGAAAGTGTTTTAGCCAGGTGCAGCGACTCACACTTGTAATCCAGGCACTTTGGGAGGCCAAGGCAGGCAGATCACCTGAGGTCAGGAGTTCGAGACCAGCCTGGCCAACATTGTGAAACCCTGTCTCTACTAAAAATACAAAAAATTAGCCAGGTGTGGTGGCTCATGTCTGTAGTCCCAGCTACTCAGGAGGCTGAGGAGGGGAATCGCTTAAGCCCAAGAGGCAGAGGTTGCAGTGAGCTGAGATTGCACCACAGCACTCTAGCCTGAGCAACAAACAGAGTGAGTGAGACTCTGTCTCCCCACCAAAAAAAAAAAAAGAAAGAAAAGAAAAGAAAAAAAAATTTTTTTTTCCCTCCACATATGATTGGTAAGATGTGAAATTTTCCAAAAATATTAGTATGTTGAGGGAGAGAAGAAAGCCACTGAGGGCTAATTGAATTTCTCATATGAGAAGGCAGATGACTAAATAATAGTCAAACTCAGTATTTGTAATCTTCATTTATTTACTTATATTTAAATCCTAAAATGTGATTATCAGTGAACAATCTTAAATAGTAAATGACTAGCACAAAAAATGCATCCCAAAGATTGAACATGCAACCTAAATGACTGAAGCCGATTATAAGCAGTGAGAGACAAGAGGGTATGGTGGGGACTGTGGAGAAGGATCAAGCAGATGCTCCTTTTAAAAAGATGGCAATTTGTTATCCTAATGAAATAAAGGCTCAGTATTGCAGGACAAGCCAGCATTTTATGTGAAATATCTACTCTCCTAAGTGAAAGTAATTTCAATTTTTAAAAAACAAAACATCAGTGTGTAACCTTTACCTTAAGCCCATTAAAAATCTACCTAAAAACACACAAAAGCTCATGATAGAGTTAAGTAAGTAAACATGATTTACCATTACCATTATATCCCAAAGGATGAAAACCTAATAGGGAGAAACTAGTTAGAAATTAACTATATTTTTTTATTTATTATTTTTAAAACTACTAACATTTTTCACAGAATATAATTTTTATCTTTTAGAAATAACACAAAAATTTTATAGAAAAACTTAAAACTATAAAAGTTTATTAAATTCAAGACTTACTTTGGGTTATCTAAGTCATATACCACACGATCTATGATATCACTCTGATGTATTAGCCTTTCAATATCTTGAGCAATTTTTGTCCTGAAATCATAAAGGTTTAACCAAAATGTATTATTATACACTAATGTACAACTTTCTCCAAAACAAATTTTGAATGAAAAAAGTGTATAAAAATTTCTTAAAATTAAAATCATCATTCCTCAATATATTTTGCATACCAAAAAATTAGCAGTACATAACAAGACAAAAATCAGTATCAGAATTTGAGTTCTAGAAAATAACTACACAGAATACACCCACAAGTCCAATCATTAAAAAAAAAAAAACCCTGAATATCTATTATGCCTTTCTTCATAGAAATGGCATGGTTTCACTATCTAACCCTTGGGCAAATAATTTTGTACACATAATAGCAGCATTACCAGAAGGTATAAAGATCTGAAAAGCCAGAGATTATATAAGAAGAAGAATTTTTTTTAAAACCACCTGGCCGGAATTTAGCTAAAATGCAATTGGCAGTCAGCCTGCATGTTCTATAGAATCTCTCTTTTGTAGTAGGAAAAGAAAGGTAGAGGGAAGGGAAACACCTATTTGAGGGAGCAGAGAATGATTCCCTGAGTTCAAAAAATTCTCTAGACTTGATCTCTTCCTGAATCAGTCCAACAAAATAAACACTAACTGACTAGAAAATTCCTACAACCCTATCACTGTCCTAGAAGACTAAATCACCCTTATACAACCCACAATCTACTCCCCATCAATATTTAAGTGAAGGAAGACAACAATCACCAAACTGTGTCAAAACAGGTGACACCAGCTGGGCTTGGTGGTTCACGCCTATAATTCCAGCACTTTGGGAGGGCAAGGCCGGCGGAGCATGAGGTCAGGAGTTCAAGACCAGCCTGACCAACATGGTGAAGCCCTGTCTCAAAAAAAAAAAAAAAAACAAAAAAAACAAAAAAAAACAGGTGACACCAAAATGTAGATTTGGTTCCTAAAGCCAGATTGCCTGAAACTTCAGGTAGACTGGCCACAAAGCCCTGCTAGTGTTAATACATAGCTACTTTTCATGTAAAACTTATTCTTAAAGAGGAAGGTGATTATATGCACTGATTTAAATTTCAAGTTTGTTCATTTCAGCTAAAGATAAGTAATGCAGATTAGAACTGTGGCTTATAGATTTATTGAGAGCAGGGTGAGAAAGTGTACCGAAATAGTTTATAAAAAAAATCTCAAGAATGCATTAAACACTGACAGTCTTAAACTTCAGGCAAATCTGAAACTAGTCTCCTGCAAAAAGACACTTTTCCGTAATTAAAGGATATTAACTCTCATATAGTTTAGAAATATATCTAACAATAACAATTAGGGTAGATTCTTGGCTTAAATTCTAAATAAGCCAAGAACCTACCCTAATTGAAAACTTAAAAATTACCAGGAAAATATCAGAAGGTATGATAGTTAAACATACAAAGAAAGGATACTAAAAAAGCAAGTATAATGCTACAACTCTTAATCTACTAATTAAGCAGTTAAGCACAATTTACTTTTAATTTTATCCTACAAAAAATAACTCATTACTGACATAGTAGTCTATCAGGAAGAAAAGATCTAGTATCAAAAAATTAAGCTACACATTCTTAAGTTTAATATAACTTTAAAATGCCAATTCTAAAGAAGCAAGCTTTTTTAAAAGCCATCAATTATAGTAACACATAAATAAATTCAGAATTTACATCAACCAGACCGTCAATAGTGAAGGATATGGTACTTTTATATACTCAAAAATACCACACATAAATTTTAGTGTTCAAGTATGGGTGAATGACTAAATATATCTCTTTATCAGAATAATTTATTTAATTAATAAGGTTGATATAGCCCACAAATATGTAAAAGTTAATATTCACAAAGGCTTGGTTATTGTTTTTTTTTAGCAAAATGGTATGAGAAGGCTAGTTTTAACAGCTCAGTTCCACAGCAATGTTCCATAATGCAAAACAGTGTCAAAGAACATGGGCCCAACAGGGGCCAGCAGTGAGGCTGAGTGAGGCTGACAGGCGGAACTGTGGAAAACTGAGGACTATAGCTTCTGTCTAAAAACAAGCTGGCTGCTACAAAGCAGGAAACAGATGTGAAAGTTGTTGACAACCTTCAAGAAACACCAGAAACTTGGACTTCTTTGGGAGATGTGGAATCTCCCAAATTTTAAATGCTGGCAATTGGTTTAAAAAAAAAAAAAAAAGCCACTCTGCAAGTTAAGTCAAATCATGTGCCAGTTGAAAACAGCCTATATGCCTCTGTTTGTGAACCTGTAACACTGTATTTTGGGGGACATAATTGCCCATTTATATTAGACTACAACTAAGATCCTTGAGGGAAATCTTTGCCCTGCCCTAAGCCCCTAGAAGGGAGGCTGGGCACAGTGGCTCACATCTGTAATCCCAGCACTTTGGGAGCCAGAAGCGGGTGAGGTCAGGAGGTTTTCCAGCCTGGTCAACATGGTGAAACCCAGTCTCTACTAAAAATATAAAAATTAACTGGGTGTGGTGGCACGCGCCTGTACTCCCAGCTACTCAGGAGGCTGAGGTATGAGAATCTATTTATTTATTCTTTTTTTTTTTTTTGAGACAGAGTCTTGCTCTGTCACCCAGGCTGGAATGCAGTGGCACGATCACGGCTCACTGCAGCCTCTGCCTCCTGGGTTCAAGCAATGCTCCTCCCTCGGCCTCCTGGGTAGTTAGGACTATAGGCACGTGCCACCATGCCCAGCTAATTTTTGCATTTTTAATAGAAACAGGGTTTCATTATATTGGCCAGTCTGGTCTCAAACTCCTGACCTCAAGTGATCTACCCACCTTCGCCTCCCAAAGTGCTGGGATTGAGGGGTGAGCCACCACACCCAGGCCCCAAGACCTATTTAAATCCCCCCTAACCCTCAGCTATCACCTCTGCAGGTCTTGACAGCTTATCTGATTAAGCAATCCAAACTCTCATTCCTGAATGGTGTCAGCCCCTGGGAATCATTCTCATTCCAGGGTGGCTGTGATATGGCCATTTACAGTTAAAATTGGGCAAGAGAGTAGGCAAGAGGCTAATCACTGGATTGCCTGTGTTCCACACACAGTCAACTCATTGCCACTGTGTAAAAACAACCCTACCTCTATTAGCTGATCTGGGTCAATCACTTGTGTCAAGATGGTAAGCCTTTCCCTTCATGTGCTGGTCCTAGATACAAGGAGTCCAGAGTACCCCACTGGCGACCACAGCTTGTTGTTATATTGTACCCTTGTGGTAAGACTGCACCCACTTAGGGAATGAGGACTTTTAACCCTGCAGAGCCCAGAGGTAGAAGGACAGAAAACAGAAAGTCCCTGGGTGGATACCAGATGCTACACTAAATAGGGCCACTTCTGTTCCCACCTTCTAGTTCCCAGGCCTATGTATTCTTTCTACCAAGCTATGCAAACATTTCTAATTTAGTGTATGTACTGCATGCTGTAAGATGGCAACCCAACCATGCAGAGGATTTCCTGAGTTACAGCTTTGCCTGGGCCTTTTGAAGACTCCACTCCATGAGGCCAGCTGCCTCTGGATGGTGCCATCTGTAACATGGTAGATACCCTGGCACAGGCCCACTCCCACACATCTTTCCCAGGGAAGTGAATCTCCCATTCTGATGCTATGATGTGTGAGATGACATACCTGTGGATCAAGGGGCCAACCAGTGGCACTAAACATACACTAAGTTGCCAAGTAAAAATAATGAATTATATAAGATGCTACAGGTAAAAAAACAAATAAATAAGATCCAGTTATTTTCTCAAAGGAACTTATAGTCTAAGGAGAATCAAATACTCACAGCAAGTTCTTCCTTGTTCATTACACACTATACTTGTAACAAGGGATACAATTTTTTTTCAGATACTGATATAAGCCATTATCATAAAACCTTCACCAAAACCAGTCCAGATGCACCAAAAAGGTATTTTTATATGACAAACATTAACTACTTGGCAATATTTAGTATTATTTGTAATATCTAATCTTACTGGGCAATATTTAATTACCTAGTTACTGCTTTTATGAATCCCATCATTTTTCTCTTATGTATTTCTAACTAAAATGTTTTCCAATTAAAATTTCAAATTTTACAAGATAATCTGTCCATATTGCTTTATAGTCTATTTTTATTTTTTTAGTTTTTAATTTTTGTTACTACATAGTAGGGAGGTGTGTGTGTTGGGGTGTGTGTGTGTGTGTATTTATGGAGTACATGAGATATTTTGATACAGGAGTACAATGCATAATAATCACAACAGGGTAAAAGGGATATCCCTCACTTCAAGCATTTATCCTTTCTTTGTGTTGCAAACAATCCAATTATACTCTTTTAGTTATTTCTTAAAACCACAATAAATTACTGTTGACTATAGTTACCCTGTTGCGATTTATAGCCTATTTTTAAATCATATACTTAAATCAAGTTCAAACAACAAATTACTAAGTTAACAAATATTGCTAATGTAGTATTTATTCAAAGATTATTAAATAATCTGTTTTTATATTTTGAGATTCAGTATTAATAGAAAATTTCTAAACTATCCAATGGTCAGGTTTATCATTCTGGCTTCATCTGAATAAGGGATGTTCAAGAAATAAAGTAAACCAACAAGGACAATTTCAAAAATCCAAAATTTCCAAAGCAGAATTTAAAAATACAGTAACTTGTAACTCCAAGTAATTATCCTCCTAAATACCCAAAGTAATGCTTTTTAAGTCTGCCTCATATCTTGACAATAGTCTTATTTAGAAGAGAGAAGAAATATGCAACTCACCTTTGTACACCATAAGGCCTTTCTAAAATAGGCTCTTTGAATGGAGGTGGAATGTGACCAAAATAATCGGGATAAGCCACCTCTGAATATTCTGGGACAGACTTTGTATTTTTCACAATCTCAATATAGAGGTCTGGGTCATGGAGTGTTGGCCCATCCAGTACTTCAACTGATGCTTGTTCTACTGATGAATTTGACTCAGTATCTTCATCATCTTCAGTTTCAACTCCAGTGCAGCAAAGCTTCCCTAGCTGAACTGTTCTTCCCTCAAACAGGACATTTCCACAAGCAGCCATGTGTGGACATGCTTTAGCACATGTAAGGACAGTGAGAGGAAGACTGCAGTCCTTCTTCGTTTCTGCAGTAAAACCCGGGGCTGTTTGAGAAGGAATATTCTGCAATGTAATTCGGTCCAAGGCCTTCACAATATCATTGTTTAAACCATGAACTGATGAAATAGTTCTATTTTGATCACCTGGCTGCTGTTGTAATGTTCTATCATCTTTAATATCTTCTTTTGCTAGATCCATAAAGGTGGACTTCTTTTCACCTTCATCTCCTCTAGAAGGTATGTTCTCCTTCATTACAACTTTTCTTAAATTGCCAGAATTCCCAGATGTTTCCTCCCCTGCTGTAGGAACAACAATAGGACCACGAACTTTTCCCTCAAATACAAAAGGCTTTGGTTCTTTGGAGATTAAATCATAGTCCTTTGAAAATAAAAAAAATGTTTAATCTTTTAACTGTAAATATTAAAACATATTAACAAAACTAATACATTCATTTTATATATTGCTTCAGAAACCTTTGAAAATTTTAAAGATGGATAAAACAAGATATGTTTTCATTTCACTAACAAAAGACAAAATTTTTAACCACAACAAAATTCATAACATCTACTTTACTTTTTCTATTATAAAAATAATGTCTATGACAGTATCACAGGAATGTGGGAAATCTTAGAAAAACTTAAAGAATTCAAAATTCTATTAGGGACAACAAAATTGTTATTCATTAATGCAATAATGAATAACATTGTCTATTTTGTGCAATATTTATGAAGTGTCTATTTTGTGCCAAGCCTTGTTTCGGATACTTAAGACACTTAAAAAACCAACTCTTCCCTTCTGTAGCTTACATTTTTATAGGAGTAGAAGAGAGGACTGTCAATACAACAAGTAACAAATACAATATATATTTTATATATAGAACATTAGAAAGGTAACATTAGAAGAGGGCAAAGCCAGGCACAATGGCTCACACCTAGAATCCCAGGGAGGCTGAGGCAGGTAGATCACCTAAGGTCAAGAGTTCAAGACCAGCCTGGTCAACATGGTGAAACCCTGTCTCTACTGAAAATACAAAAATTAGCCAGACATGATGGGATGCCTGTAATCCCAGATACTCAGAAGGCTGAGGCATAAGAATCGCTTGAACCCGAGAAGTGGAGGTTGCAGTGAACCGAGATCATGCCACTGCACTCCAGCCTGGATGACAAAGTGAGACTCTATCTCCCCACGAAAAAAAAAAAAAAAAAAAAAAAAGGAGGGCAGGACAAGCAGGACATAATGTGGATTAGGAGAACCAAGAGAGCAGAGGGAGGTGGCAACTCTAAATGCCATTGATTAGGGAGCCTCACTGAGCAGGTTAAATAGAAGCAAAGACTTTAAGAAGGTAAGGGCACCACACAAGGGGTGCATTCCAGGCAGAGAGGACTGCAGCACATAGCTCCCAGAGTGGAAGAAGACAGGAGGTGTTCAAAGAACAGCAAGGATAGGATGGCGGGGGGAAAATGAGTAAGATGAATGCCAAGCGCTGGAGAGCCATACAGACTATAAAAATTTGGGCTTTTACTTTGAATGAGATTAGAAGCCAAGACAGGGAGGAATGCCATGACATGAGTTATTTTTGAAAGATAAGATCCTAGTCCAGGGTTTCTGAATGACAGAAGCAAACATTTTGGGCCAGATCATTCTTTTTTGGATAAGGTGTATATTTAAGTCATTTCCAAAATTTTGTTATTATACAAAACGGCAGTAAAAATCTTTTTTGCAAAGAGTTTTTCCTTTGTTTATAATGATTTCCTAAGCATTGAAATGTACTTACAGAATCAGATATTATAATCAATGTTAATGCTTACTGCAAACTGACCAGAACAACAAACTCTCCAAAAACACTTGTATCAATGTGCATCTCCAGTAACTACACATGAGAGTATCTATTCCAACTGCTCTATTCTTTGCCAACATTTGATGCTATAGTGTTTTTTAAAAAAAATTTGGATGTAGTAGATAAGAAATATTATCTTACTGCTATTTTAATTTGCATTTCTTTGACTATTAGGAAGCACTTTTCTATATATCTGTTAAGCAGTTGCAATTCTTCATAGGTAACTTTTTTGTTCCTGTATACAGGGTTCCCTTATTTTGTGGTATAAATTTCCATGTTAAAAAATTTGTATACATACACATACACTAATCCTCCAGATAACCCATTGTTTGAAAATATTTTTTTGGATTTGCAATTGATCTTTTAATTTGGGTTAATTTATTTATACACATTAAGGAATCAAAATTAAAAATCTTCCATTGTGATTCATTCATGCTCACTGTATACAAAGCAAGGATTCAAAGATGATTCACAGGACTCCCTGTACTATATAGCTAAGCCAAGAAGACAGTGGAAGCACTAAGGAAGATATAGGTAGTTCCGCATTGAAAGGGCTAAAGGGGTAATAAATTTGCATTAAAAACACGTTTTGGGAGGGGAGGATCCAAGATGGCTGAATAGGAACAGCTCTGGAGTGCAGTTCCCAGCGAGAACAACACAGAGGGTGAGTGATCACCGCATTTCCAAACAAGTTTTTACTGTCCACAGACCAGGAGATTCCCAGCCAAAAAGCACCACAAGTTTCCAGCACGGCTGTTTCAGCCGGCACCACAGGTTTCCGCACAAAAACTCACACAAATCTGGGCAGCCATTTAACTGGCGCCTGGAATGCCTGGGAGACAGAGCCGCCCATTCAACTGAAAAAGAGGGGGCTGAAACAGGGAGCCTGGTGATCTGGCTTGGCGGGTCCCAACCCAACAAAGACCAGCAATCTCAAATACTCTGGATCGAGAGTCTCACAGAAAGCACAGCTGGACCCAGGACAGTCCAGCTCAGTAGGGGGAAGGACATCCGCCATTGCCGAGGCAGTCCGCCATTGCCAAGGCAGTCCGCCATTACTGAGGCAGACCACTATTACAGAGGCAGTTGTAATTGTACCTCTGTAAACAAAACCACAAGGAAGTTCACACAGCAGCAGGGGAGAGCCTGCAGCAGCTCAGCAACACCTCTGCTGGCAGATTGTAACTAGACTACCTCCTTGCTGGGCAGGGCATCTCTGAAAAAAGGCAACAGCACGTCAGGAACTTATAAATAAAGCCCCATCTTCCCAGGAGAGAGACCACTGGGAAAAGAGGCAACGGTTATGAGTTCCGCTGCAGCAGACTTAAAGGTACCTGCCCAGCAGCCCTGAACGGAACAACAGAGCTCCCAGCACAGTACTTGAGCTCCTATAAGGGACAGACTGTCTCCTCAAGCAGCTCCCTGACCCCTGTATATCCAAAGAGACATCTCATAAAGGAGAGCTCAGGCTGACATATGGCGGGTACCCTTCTGGGACAAAGACAACAGAAGAAGAAACCAGCAGCAACCCTTACTGTTCTGCAGCCCCCGCAGGTGATCTCCAGGCAAGGAGGGTCTGGAGTGGACCTTCAGCAGTCCTGCAGCAGAGGGGCCTGTTAGAAGGAAAACTAAAAAACAGAAAGAAATAGCTTCAACATCAACAAAAAAGACATCCACTCAGAGACCCCATCCGAAAGTCATCAACTAAAAACACCACAGGTAGATAAATCTATGAAGACGGGAAGAAACCAGAGCAAAAAGGATGAAATCACCAAAAACCAGAACGCCTCGCCTCCTCCAACGGATCACAACTCCTCACCAGCAAGGGAACAAAGCTGGATGGAGAATGAGTCTGATGAATTGACAGAAACAGGCTTCAGAAAGTGGGTAATAACAAACTTCTCTGGGCTAAAAGAACAGGTTCCAACCCAGTGCAAAGAAACTAAGAATCCTGAAAAAAGGTTAGACGAAATGCTAACTAGAATAAACAGCTTAGAAAAGAATATAAACGACTTGATGGAACTGAAAAACACAGCTTGAGAACTTCGCAAAGCATACACAAGTTTCAATAGCCGAATCGACCAAGCAGAAGAAAGGTTATCAGAGATTGAAGATCAACTCAATGAAATGAGAAGGCAAGATTAGAGGAAAAAAAGAGTAAAAAGATATGAACAAAGCCTCCAAGAAATATGGGATTATGTGAAAAGACCTAATCTGTGTTTGATCGGTGTATCTGAATGTGACAGAGAGAATGAATCCAAGCTGGAAAACCCTCTTCAGGATATTACCCAGAAGAACTTCCCCAACCTAGCAAGGCAGGCCAACATTCAAGTCCAAGAAATACAGAGAACACCACAAAGATATTCCTCAAGAAGAGCAACCCCAAGGCACATAACTGTCAGATTCAACAGGGTTGAAACAAAGGAAAAAATGCTAAGGGCAGCCAGAGAGAAAGGGCAGGTTACTCACAAAGGGAAGCCCATCAGACCCACAGTGGATCTCTCTGGCAGAAAGCCTACAAGCCAGAAGAGAGTAGGGGCCAATATTCAATATCCTTAAAGAAAATAACTTTCAACCTAGAATTTCATAACCAGCCAAACTAAGCTTCATAAGCAAAGGAGAAATAAAATCCTTTAGGGACAAGCAATTGCTGAGAGATTTCGTCACCACCAGGGCTGCCTTATAAGAGCTCCTGAAAGAAGCACTAAACATGGAAAGGAACAATCAGTACCAGCCACTCCAAAAATGTACCTAATGGTAAAAAGCATCGACACAATGAAGAAACTGCATCAACTAATGGGCAAAACAACCAGCTAGCATCAAAATGTCAGCATCAAATTCACACAACTATATTAACCTTAAATGTAAATGGGCTAAATGCCCCAATCAAAAGAAACAAACTGGCAAATCGGATAAAAAGTCAAGACCCATCAGTGTGCTGTATTCAGGAAACCCATCTCACGTGCAAGGACACACATAGGCTCAAAATAAAGGGATGGAGGAAGATTTACCAAGCAAATGGAAAGCAAAAAAAAGCAGGCACTGCAATCCTAGTCTCCGATAAAATGGACTTTAAACCAACAAAGATCAAAAGAGACAAAGAAGGGCATTACATAATGATAAAAGGATCAATGCAACAAGAAGAGCAGATGATCCTAAATATATATGCACCCAATACAGGAGCACCCAGATACATAAAGCAAGTTCTTAAGGACCTACAAAGAGACTTAGACTCCCACACAATAATAGTGGGAGACTTTAACACTCCACTCTCGATATTAGACAGATCAATGAAACAAAAAATTAACAAGGATATCCAGGACTTGAACTTAGATCTGGATCAAGCGGACCTAATAGACATTGACAGAATGCACCACCCCAAATCCACAGAATATACATTCTTCTCAGCACCACATCACACCTACTCTAAAATTGACCACATAATTGGAAGTAAATCACTCCTCAGCAAATGCAAAAGAACAAATCATAACAGTCTCTGAGACCACAGTGCAATCACATTAGAACTCAGGATTAAGAAACTAACTCAGAACCGCTAATTTCATGGAAACTGAACAACTGGCTCCTGAATGTTGACTAGATAAACAATGAAATGAAGGCAGAAATAAAGATGTTCTTCAAAACTGAGAACAAAGACACAACGTACCCCAGAATCTCTGGGATGCATTTAAAGCAGTGTCTAGAGGGAAATTTATAGCAATAAATGCCCACATGAGAAGCGAGGAAAGATCTAAAATTGACACCCTATCATCAAAATTGAAAAAGTTAGAGGAATAACATCAAAAAAACTCAAAAGCTAGCAGAAGACAAGAAATAACTAAGATCAGAGCAGAAGTGAAAGAGACAGAGACACAAGAAACCCTTCAAAAAACATCTGTAAATCCAGGGGCTGGTTTTTTGAAAAGATCAACAAAATAGACGACTAGTCAGATTAATAAAAAAGAAAAGAGAGAAGAATCAAATAGATGCAATAAAAAACGATAAAGGGGATATCACTACCAATCCCACAGAAACACAAACTACCATCAGGGATTAGTACAAACAACTCTATGCACATAAACCAGTAACTCTGGAAGAAATGGACAAATTCCTGGACATTTGCACCCTCCCAAGCCTAAACCAGGAGGAAGCTGAAACCATGAATAGACCAATAACAAAGGCTGAAGTTGAGGCAGCAATTAATAGCCTACCAACCAAAAAAAGCCCAGGTCCAGATGGGTTCACAGCCAAATTCTATAAGACGTACAAAGAGGAGCTGGTACCACTCCTTCTGAAACTATTCCAAACAATAAAAAAGAGGGAATCCTTCCCAAATCATTTTATGAGACCAACATCATCTTGATACCAAAACCCAACAGAGACTCAACAAAAAGAGAAAACTTCATTTAGGCCAATATCCATGATGAACATGGATGCAAAAATCTTCAATAGAATACTGACAAACTGATTGCAACAGCACATCAAAAAGCTTATCCATCACGATCAAGTGTGCTTCATCCCGAGTATACAAGACTGGCTCAACATATGCAATCTATAAACGAAATCCACCACATAAACAGAACCAAAGACAAAAACCACGATTATCTCAATAGATGGCCTTCAACAAAATTCAACAGCCCTTTATGCTAAAAACTCTCAATAAATTAAGTATCAATGGAATGTATCTCAAAACAATAAAAGCTATTTATGACAAACCCACAGCCAATATCATATTGAATGGGTAAAAACTGGAAGCATTCCCTTTGAAATCTGGCACTAGACAAGGATGCCCTCTCTCACCACTCCTATTCAATATAGTATTGGAAGTTCTAGCCAGAGCAATCAGGCAAGAAAAAGAAATAAAGGGTATTCAATTAGGAAA